>OMLI01099079.1:0-11825 GCA_900302605.1 Rondeletia loricata
TTATTATTAATTAAAACAAAAGTATAGCAATATAGTTCTTGAACAGTAGCTAAACAAAGTGGTTGCTAAGTGACACATAAGTACCATTTGAGTGGTGAGTTTTGGTCAGTGCATTCATATTACATTAACCCATCAGAACCGAGGACAGGAACTATCTGTTTTATAAAAACACTTCAGGAATATGAAGCTGATGACAATGAAATGATCTGACAATGATTTTGTGGCCTCCTGTGTAAAAGTAGGGGATGCACAATAGGCCTAAATCAGCCACGTCGGGTCACAGATCCTCCTGGGGGCATATGTCCCCAGACACCCTTAGCACCAATACATCTCCCCACAGACATGCGCACACACACACACACACACACACACACACACACACACACATACACAGACACACCATTGTGGCTGAGAAAAATGCCTATGCCAGTTATAAATGTCAGAACCTTTTCAAAATAATCAGAAAACCTTACTCTCTTCCTACCTTGGAATGCTTCCCACCCAAAAACCTCAGCTTATTTTACAAAATTCTCTATGCAGTGAGAAAAATAACACTGAATATCCACCCATACCAATGTTTGATCTGGGTAAAAATAAAAAATGATGTACTCTGTTTCTGTGTGCATGCATGTGTGTGTTGGGGAGCAGAAGATGCATTTCTCAAAGGGAACTAACAAGTAGAGTAACTGTTCTAATCAAATAGTGCTCTCTGGCTAGCTGACAGCAACTCTAGCTGGGAACATCAGCATCTGTGTTTTCAGAGAGACAGAGTGCTCGGGTTTACAGACCATGGGTTCCCCCCTCCCCTCCCCTCGCTTCTCTCTGCTCTCCCTACTCTTTCCCTCCCCTCTCCTCTCTCCAGGGTGATATAGAACAGAGCTCTAAGGCCCCTCAAAGAAACCACTGTTTCATAAGTCTGACAGAGGAACTAGTAAAAAGAAACGTAATGATTATTTTTCAGTCATTTTATTTATCAATGATAAGTCATTTTGATAGTTTCAAAGCCACAATTTAAGTAATTGCAAGCAGATACATGTATTCTATAGACTATACTTTTTGTTTGTTCATTCTGTTTCTCTGTTCACTAAGGAAAGTTCATTGAGTCTCAATTTCATTTGCTCCCTAAAGGTCTGACAACTCTTTCTCTCTGTCTTTCGATTCATCATTCCCTTTTAGTTATTGAGGCTTTTTAGGGCTGGCTTATTTTTTTAATAACCAACATATTGCAAGGAATAAATGAAAGGCTGTTGCTTTTTAAACACAATCCTCATGGAATTCTTAAATCACAGAACCTTTGACACCCCCATCAGAAGGAGAGCAAAAACAACCCAAATGATTTGTATATGTAGGAGTTGCATCATCCTCGTGCATTTTAATATATCTATTTCGGCTGTTTTAATGTCAAGTTGCTGGTTAGCCTATCTGGCATTGCATTGAATATGTGTCACATATAATTTGGCAGATCTATCTTTTCCAAATAGACCTCAGAGGAGAAAAAATACCGGTTCGTAGACTTTCCTCACTACCAACTGAAGAATGTACAGTAAACATGTCATAGTAAAAGATCATATATTGAACTAAATTTAGATTAGGGAAATTTTCTGAAGAAGATGTGAGTGCGCTTGCTGACAAAGCTGTCTGAATTGTTATCTGAAATTTGGTGCACATGTTGTAAATGCCATTCCAGACAAGGCTGTCAAGTTTAATACTGATTTTGCAAATGCATTTTCATCAACAAGCTGTTATGTAATTATTTTGTTATAGGCCATGCCCTCTTTGTCCAATCAGGACCAAACGTCATATTCTGACTAATTCATGGTCCTAGAACGTGTACCAAATTTCATGCAATTTCATCAGGAGATATTTTTTTGGCCTTTGTGGCGCCTGCTATTGGCTGATTTGAGAATGACATTCCAGACATGCTTGCTGACCTAACGTGAATAACTATACCAAGTGTTTTGTTGATAGCACAAATGGTCATTAAGTTATGGCTAATCTCCATAAGCAGACTCTGAATATAATATTCAGAGTCTGCAGGGAGTGGTTTACAATGGGGGTATAAACTGTATGCTGGTTTCCGTTTGGGAGCCAAGTAGCATTGACGAATCACGTTTGAGCGGGAGTGGGACTTCCGGGGGTTTGAAAGGAACACGATGTGGTTGAATGCAGGTAAACAGTCCGTGTTGGGAGCGAGAGAGGAGGAACGCATTAGGTTCAATGACATGGCACCTAATGCGTTCCGAAAAACTAAGATGCTGTAGCAGTTTCAGGTTGTTCACGGAATGTAAAGTTTTGTTTAATTTTGAAATGACCCGGTCGTAAACTTCGTCTACCAACTCCATTCCCGTTCTCTAGGCTCACGTTATCAGTCCGGACTGTAAACAATGGTGGACGCACGGAGGCGGAATTCGTGGCCTGGATCAGTGAACCTTTTACCGGAACATCCCGTTGATACCCACGCACTTCTTCCGCACCCCCAGAGGCTAATTTCAAAATTTGCCGATGGGTTCCCTGATTGAGTTATGGCTGGTTATGTGTTAGGCCACGGCCATCGCAAAGTTCACTGGTTGATAGCGGCCATATAGTTAAAAGTTTCAACGTTTATTTATATAGCGCTTTAAAAACAAAGCAAGTTTGTACCAAAGTGCTTTACAGAATTGGTTAAAAAGACAATAGAAATCCAAAGAATAAAAACACATAAGCGCAGAAAAAATAAAATAAATAGACACACACACGGACACACACATACACACACAGTCATAAGTATAGATACATCCACAAACACCTGGTCAATCAAAATAAAAAGCTAGCGTGTAACAGTGGGTTTTAAGACGATTCTTAAATGACCCAACCGAAACATCTGATCTAATGTATTCAGGGAGACTGTTCCACAGTTTAGGTGCTGCTATGGAAAAGGTCCTATCCCTAGACTTCTTTAGCCGAGACCGTGGGATGGCTAGCAGACCTTTGTCTTTGGACCTAAGGGGCCTAACAGTGCTGTGGGGGGTCAGAGGTTCTGAAATATAGCCAGGGGCGAGACCAAGCAGAACTTTGAAAACAAACAGGAGAATTTTGAACTGAATCCTAAAATGGACAGGGCATGAAGAGATGCCAGGATTGGTTGTAGACGGGAGATAGAAGTCTGATTAATACCAAAATAGAGAGAGTTACAATAGTCCAGTCGGGAGGATATTAATGCATGTGCCCTGAACTGATGTCCCCCTTACATTACTTTTGTAGCAGTAAGATTAATTCTAGGGTGAGTTTGCCCTATATTCTCATGCTAAAATCGACTGTAAATCCAGATTTTAAAGTTGATATTTAAAAGCATGCCCCCGGACCCCCCTAACCTGCGCCCCACCAAAAAAGTTTATCACCAGCCGCCACTGGTGGATAGCTGATCCAGGCTCTGGGCAATGATATTAGCAGAGGCTGGGGGGCCAAACAATAAAACATCAGTCTTATTCTCGTTCAATTGGAGAAAGTTGTGTGCCATCCAAGATTTAATGTCCTGTAGGCATTCAGTCAGTACCAGAAACCCAGCCTGATTATCAGGTTTGAGCGGGAGATAAAGCTGTGAATCATCAGCATAACAATGAAAGGATATGTTGTACTACTGAATAATTTTCCCTAGCGGAAGCATGGATAAAGAGAATAAAAGGGGACCTAAAATTTAACCCTGGGGGGACCCCACAAGAAATACAGGCCGGTAGCGTTATTTATTTATGTTTGGTAATATCCATTGGTATGGTTTAAATTTTTTCTGTAAGAGGGAGCTACTATAGCAAATAATAAAGTATTATTTAAAACATTGCTGCTGAAAAATGCATATTTTTGTTATTGAGCAATAAAAGCAATGCAAAAAAATGTATTCTTTCCTCCATATAATCAAAAAGAAAGCAGAAAGAGAATCGGAAAAAAACTGAATCGTTAAGCAAAATCGATAATGGCACTGGAATCGATAAAATCGTAACGATCCCCATCCCTACATATACACAGCTCATTGGCTGTGGCTGTCATTTGATTATAATCACCAGTTAATTTATTACTAAATTATTTTCCTACCATTGATGTAACAGAATACTATGAATGTGGGTATTAAATATGAGTATTAAATGCATAATAAGATATGCCAATGCGGTTATGGTGACTGTGTACATGTTCGCTGACTGCTTCCTGTTTCAGATTTCGTGTTGGTGGTATCCACAGCAACGAAAGAGTGGAGAAGGCCAACCTGCACCATTCTCCACGCAGATTTGGGGATTTATAAAAAACAAAAGTGACGTGAGAATGTGCACACCTCCACGCTTACTTTACCGCATGCGTACACAAGCTTTTACAGGGACCACAAGGATTTTTTGGCCAATGATGATGACTGGCTTATGAGCCGATTTAGATTGCCAAGAGCTGTTCTCTTTGCAAGTGTTAACTTCATTTGGTTTTCTGGCATCCTTTTTCAAAGAGAGCTGGCTGACCAGTCTGGCATAACTCAATCGTCATTAAGCCGCATCATGCCAGCCGTTTGGGATGGTATAATTTGCTTGACTACTAGATACATTAGGTTTCCTTATACTGCAGGTGAACAGGCCAACATCAAAGTGCAATTTGAAGCGATGTCCGGTTTTCCAAATGTAATCACCGCGATCGACTGCACTCATATTGCCATAAGGGCACCATCGGTGGAATAATTACTTTTTTCGCTCAATCAATGCCCAAATTATCTGTGATGCGAAAAGTGACCAATGTAGTTGCTCACTGGCCTGGATCAACCCACAATTCGTTTATTCTCACACACAGCAGTGTGGGGAACAGACTGTAAGCTGGAGCACTGCATGATGGTTGGTTTCTTGGTGAGATAATTAAGCTTACAATAATGTGTGTTGTGACCCTAATCCATGTCTTTGAGCCTACGTATATTGAACCGTATCTAGTAGGCTACTTAACCATTATGTCAACCCTCAGGTGACAGTGGCTACCCCCTGAAGCCGTGGCCGTTCGCCAATCCCCAGAATGCACACTACAAGTTACACAGGCAAGCCCGTTCAGTGGTGGAACTGTTTAAAGGACGATGGCGATGCCTCGACTCTTCAGGCTTCTCTATAACCCAACAAAGGTGTGCTCCATAATAAGGGCATGTGCTGTGCTGCACAATATGGCACAAAGTCATGGACTCCCTCTCGCTCTGGATATGAGGCCTGATGATCCTGATCCCCAACCAAACATTCAAGCAAATGCTGTGGGACTGCAACAGCGTTTGGATGTGATGTGTCATTTGTCAAATAATTGGTAAGCTGTAGGCTATGATAGTGCAAATGTATTATTTTTATTTTTTTATTTCAGCGAGGTGCTTATTTCAAATAAAACAGAATGTATTTCTTTTAACTCAAAACAAACCTTATCAATTGAACGAATTGTGTCCAATTGTGTCTGCAGCACAGCATCCGTGAGGACCCAACCGGACCGACTGGGCCGAGGAGCATCGGAGACGCTGGGTGTGTAGCCATCGTCTTCTACACTTTGAGCCGTCTCTCCTCCCATGGTATCCAATTCACCATCACAGTCTGACAAAAATAAAAAAATAATGTAATTATTATACAGTGTGAATCTAAATCATGTCAAGGTGAAATGTTGAACACGTTGGTTTAGTATGCATGCACAAACGGCGCTAAACAGCATATAGGTCCATTTACCTGATTCTTCAGCAGCACACGGATCCACAGCCATATCTGAATCACCTTGGCTTGGTGACACAATGCCGCTGGTCAGAGCCTTGGCCATTATTGAGGCAAGGCGCACATCAAGGCGAGAGAGCTGTAGTGTTCCTTTACCCCCCCCACAAGTGGCCTTGATCAGACCACTTCTTTAAAAATTTCAGATATTGTGCGGACCTCAGAGCTCGCTGAATTTACTGCTGTTGTGACTTTTTGCCACTCAACATATTTTCTTTTATTTGTGATCCCTGCAGAAAGAGAACCAAACAAAATGCCTTTCCTGGCTTCCACCTCACCAACTAGAATCTCGATTTCACAATCTGTGAAAATAAATGTCTCCCTTCTGTTCACTTTTGCGAAAGGATCCGACAAACAGGCCAATTTATGCTCATTAGCATATTAATCAAGGGCGTTTCAACAACCATTTATGGCCAATTGTGGGAGTTAACAGGGTAGGAGTAAATGCTTGTTCATGTGCACACAATTTCAAGTTGATTGACATTTATAAAGGGAAATTTGCGGCAGGAGGAGCGCATACACAACTTTTATACATCACAATATTTTTTGGCCTGTGTGTAGTGGTTTCATGTGTGTAGCCTTTATATTAGCGCACCCTGTTTGTAGTGATATCGGGCTTCTGCATAGCTGGGGGACGGAGTCTGCTGCTAGTGGGTGAGGTTGAATGAGAATGCCAGTCTCCTGTACTTCCTATAGGTTCCTGTGCTACCTTTTCATGAACTTCAAATAAATAATAAAAATTGTTCTTATGTCATGGTTGGGTGTTTGTTGTTCTCAGGCCTCTCAGGTTTTAAAGAGGTGGTGGCAGCATATTCGCTACTCTGCTCACTCCAGTTAGACATAGCCTTATTGAACCCCAAGTTTATTACATTACATTCACATCAACACATTTTTCATACCCATTTAGTAAATTAGATAAATTAGTGTTTACAAATCATCACTATCACCATAATGCGTTACAGATAAAGTAGATAGTTCACAACTACAGTAGGTAGCCTAAATCTGCGATCTGCTGCAAGTACAAAGATATGATAGAATTATATATTGACATTAACGTTTAATTGTTTTCTCTCCACAAAAAAAGTTGCTATGTTTTTAACAGAGTAGAATGCTGGCAATCTCTTCTCCCCTCAGAGTAAGTCAAGAGTACTGTAGGTCTCCCCTTTGTCCAAGTGAAGTGCTCCCCCTCCTCCAAACTCTCCCAACACTCCCCAAAAAGGAGTATAAAGGGCTTAAAATGGAGATGCCCTATATGGTCCGACAAGGCTGTGGCGTCAGATTGAGTTAATGGTGTGCTGGATGAGAGCCCCTTGTTAATATCAGCCACTGATGCATTTCAGGGAGAGTTTCCTCTGTCAAGGGGAACTAAGTCTGCTAACCTAATTGGGTGAAGAAAATGTTCAACTGCCTCTCGGGGGGGGGGGAATGTATCCTCATTTTGCTCATGTGCTCCTTATGATTGATACTGATCAGTGATCTGCTACATCTCAATTGAAAGGGCAAGCATAGCAGCACAGAGCAGAAGGAGGATTATGCACACAAAACACTCACACACACCACACAACACACACACACACACACACACACACTTATTTGTCACAAATACCTTATCACCTGCAGAGTGAGTTTATTGGAATAAGAATCTCACGGCAATTTGCCAAGATGGCGGTAGATACAAAAGAAATGAGAGTGGGGAAGAAAGACAGATGGACTGAGAGAAATAGGGCAAGCGAGAGATACAGAGAGAACAGAAACTCAAAAGGGCAATGGGGAGAGAAAGAGAGAATAAGAAAAAAAGAGGGAACATTTTAATCCCTTCTGCACTCTGTCTGTTTGTGGTTTCTAACCTGACAGCCCGAGGCAAAGAAACAGAAACAGAAACTGACAGGTCTCTGAGCCTGGTGGCTCAGTGGTCTAAGGTGCGTACCACGTAAACACGACTTATTGGATTTGAATCCGGCCCAGGACCTTAGTCGCATGTCATCCCCCTCTCTCTCCCAATCCTTCCTGTCTCTCTCTATCTAATAAAGGCAAAAATGCCAAAAAATAATAATAAAAAAACAAATACAGACTAACAGACCAACAGACAGAAATGCAGGCAGAGTAGCAGGGGAGAATCAGTAGCAAGGTTGAATAAAGGACAGCGAGAGACGCAGATTGGGACAGGTGGGGTAGAGATAAGTGCTCATGACGTGGCTCATTTGGTGTCAGGTTTTCCCATTGGTGAAGGCCAATGCTCATCTGCCATATGGCACTAGTTCAGCCAACTCCATATTCACTCACGGACTTAAAAGTGGTGCACATTATTTTTTTCTCAATCAAAACCCATTTAACTGTTTCAAGTCAAACAGAAACCTTTACTTAAAACTTTTCTTTTTTGGCATGGTTCCCCATTGAATCCCTGCTTCTTATTTAAGAGTCTAGCTATTCTCTCCACAGTTACAAGCTCACTGCTGGATTCAGTGGTTCATGCACAAACATTGGTAAATTGTGCTGGTGATTACCTAAAGGTTAGAGAAGCAGGCATGTGAGTGGAAGGTCATCAATTAAAATCCCAGGACTAGAAATGTGAAGCAGAGTATTGCTGAAGGGCATACATGGTCAACAAACCCTACATGGATACATTATAGTAAAAAAAATACTTTGGAATGGAGGGGAAGAGCTACATTTCAATGGATAGAGTGGAAGGAGTCAGTAAAAGTTTGATTCACCTGCTCTTACTATCACTTCTATTATTGTTTTTACCTTTCTTATCATGACATGGTACAAAACAAAGCATTTTTGTTGTTTGTCAAACAGTAAGTAAGATCCATTACCAGTGTTTTACGTTGTACAAGTACAGTACATTGGGTAGCCAGCCAAAGAGATAAAGTCACCAGCTAGGGGCTTAGGACATTTTTGATGAACAATATCTATTTTGATGTCTTTTCATACATCCTGACACCTTAATACACATCTTTATTACTGAGTATTTTACTGTGTTTACCTCAAAAACTGTAATGGTTTACTTTCCAGTTTAATTATGAGCATTGGTATACTGTATAAGAAGTAACTACAATAGATATTAGGTATTGTAGATGAATACGGGTTAAGTAGCTGAATACAAAAGGCATTAACTACAGTAGCAGATGCAAATCCTCTATCTCAGTTAATGTAAATTACGCAAATTTTACCACCAAACTGGAACACAGTATGTAACAACTAAACAAAAAGCTGACTATCTGAACACCAGGCAGACAACATAGCTTAACTGTGATATCATTTCAACATACCACAGCCTGTTGTGGCTCCTCCATTAATTAAATGTCAGTGCAATGAGTCAAATCAAACTGGTGAACAAAGGGCACCTGTGAGTGGTTCACCTTATATCTGTGTGTGGGCAATTTTACACATCTCTATAGGTAAAAAGTGCCAGATTCAAGAATATCCCACATTAAAAACAAATTTTTTAAAAAGTAGCCATCTGGAAGGGAGTCAGTAACTGGTTATGTATAAACTGTAGTTATAGTTATAATTATAGTTATGGGTGTAAAATAAATAGTTATAGCTATGGATAATTAAACCGGATAGGATGGGAAGTGATTAGTAGATCAGTCCGGCAATGCAGGAGCCTTGAGATGAGATGAGATGAGATGAGATGAGATGAGATTTGTTTATTTGGAAGGGACAGCATGCATTAATGGTCAGGACATACATAATGAACTGTGAAAACAGAGCATACATAATGAACTGTAAATACACCGGATTTAGCAGGAATGCTAATTTCCATCCGTAGTCCCCACAAGTCATTCACTTGTATGTTTTTGGCCAACTCAAACACACTATATTTGAGAAGACACACCTCATTTCGTGCATCTACACCGATCTCATATAGTCTAATGTCTCTCTGGAATTCAAACGACAGAAATAGTGACAGAAAACATCCCTGTGTATAACCACATTTACTGTTCCACTGTCTTTGCACCCATTTTTATCGATGTGACTGTTAGCTCGAATAAATACTTTCCCCTTTCCATTAGAAGTGGTTCCCCTCCCCTTGTTTTTTACACTATTTTGCCATCTTGGGAACACTTTGCCCTTCTCCACACCCTTCACAGTTGAGCTTATAAATCCACATATCCAGACACAGGAAGAAATGAATAACCCTCCACGATACATAAGCCTCTTAGGGGAAGAGAAGCCTTATGGCACTAATCATCTCTGTTGATCGGGGGCTGGTGGCTGGAATGCAAAGTCTCCATTGTCCACAGGCTAATCCTGGGAATCAAAGGAAACAGGTACGTCATCAGACAACGTAAACTGTGATGAGCAGAGATTACTAGAGTGAAACTGGTGAAGATGTAAAGAGGGACAGAGGGCACCTGCTCTCCTTAAATGGGGATCCATTAGTAATAAAAAGACAATGATAAATAGGCAATGGTAACTATAAGGAGATTTATATCACATTTACAAAGCTCTATGCTAGTTACTATAAAGATCAGAATGAAAAAGAGTGAATACTTTGTCTTAAGCTAGGTGCACATTACACAACTTCTAGTTGGAGAGTATGTCAAATTGAACGACTGCAGTTTCTGAATCCAGTTTTTGCACCAATGATGTAATAACATCAATCCATAATGTAATAACAGTCTCAAATGTATTTCTGTCTTTTCATTTATTGCATATCAAGGTTAATGAAATAAGAGTAGGGATGTAGTGGGGGGTAAACCCACCTAAACTCAGTTTTTAAAGATTTGCACTTATATCAGTGAAGTTCTCTAAAAGACAAAGTTCTGGGTTTAATGGGAAGGGAGTTCCTATAATCTCATTATATCACAAATATTGTGCCAAAATGTTATCACCTTCACACATTGCCATGTACAGTGCAAAAATTAACCTTCTGTAACTGTAACACATTTCTGATATTTCCGGTTTATATTTATGCACTTAATTAAAGCTGGTGGAGGAAGTTATAATGGGTAAATCTAAGTTTGGCATTTATAGTGGCTGAGAGGCTGGCGTGACACAGATCTGACCATAGCCCTTCATCAATTATCATTCCCAAGACTGACTCCCACCTCTTTCTAGATTTGTGAAGATTTGGCTTTGGACACTGTTCCAACAACAAAGCGTACATCTATATAAATCTGTAAGAACCTTGTCTGTCATGAAGTAACTCTTCCATGCTAGAAAGCTTGGACAAAGGCATTTCAGTTCCCAAAACACTTCTCAAGTTTGCCCTTAAATGTAGATAACAAAAGAAGTTCTTATTAGAGAGGTCATATTTCCTCTTCAGCTGTTCGAAGGACATAAATAATCCAGTCTGGTCACAGTGTTCCAGATAGTTTATCCCGTTGTCGTACCAAGTTTCAAAAATGTTATTGTCCTGAAACATAGGAAGAAGTCTACTCCGCCACAAAGGCGTTTTACAAGACAGTTCAGTTTTTTGTCCATAATCTTGCAAACTTCATTCCAGGTGTAATTCAACTAAAACCATTGTTGCACTGGGCTGTCGTTGTCATCAGATATAAAAATAAACAGAATTGTCTATTCCATTGAAATGTCTGCTACTGTAGTTAGTTTATACTTCAGAACTATTATTTTAGGCGAGGAACGGCGATACTGACAACGGACAATTGGGAGCACTGATGTAGCTGATACACTTATTAGTATATCATTGTACCGTATGTATATCATTTATATGGGGGTAATGCTGCTGAAAACTGTTTGTTATACCAAAGTGAAATATCCCTTTAAGCAGAAGAGTAAACACCAACCTTGATGACAGGCAGTATGGGTGGCTTTGTTATGTATTCTTATTATTATGTTGTCTGTATGCACCAACAACCACAGCAAATTCCTTGTACGTGAAAACTACTTGGCGAATAAAGTCATTCTGATTCTGATTCTGATTCTGATTCTGAAAACACTTCAGCTCAGTGACATATATTGACATGGTGAAAATATGACACTGCAAGTCTTGTTTGTCAGTAGCAATCAAAACACACATTTAGACACACACACACACACACACACACACACACACACACACACACACACACACACACACACACACACACACACACACACCCACACACACACCCACACACACACACA
>OMLI01099082.1:0-11425 GCA_900302605.1 Rondeletia loricata
ATCCCCCGTTTCATGCAACTTGGCCTTCAGTTTGGAGATGGTACTAGTGCTCACTCCAAATAATGCCGCAACTTGCTTTTGCGGAACACCAGCTTGAAGTTGCCCTTATCAAGATCAGACAAACGTGGCACGCCGATTCTTGGAGCTGTTTGGCATTGGCAGAGAAGATTTGGCAAATGTTTCATGGGCGCAACCCACATACTCAGCTGTGCTGCTCATCCCACAAATGCATGTTCCTTACAAATGGGGCACCATTTAAAAGGGATATAAACAGGCTTTCCAACGGTATAAAATGTATTGCCAAGAAGCATTGTTACAACAGAGAAATAATCTACCACAAATGTCCAAACTTTTTGTTTGATGTTTTAGATACCTGATGTAGTGCTGCCGTTAAGTGGCCATGATTGAATCGTGATGTGTGAGACCAGTAGTGATGCAAGAAAGTGAGGTGTGACGATGGGCAGGATGGCCAATCAGAAGTAAGTCCAGCTCTCACTTTGGTCTCCCCCATGTCAATCAACCCCTTGTGGAACTTGAAATGAAAAGTACCTCACCTCAGTGTCCGACAGCAATTTTTAAATTAATTTTTTTTCAAATGAAAAAACATTAGAAGATTGAAAAAACGAGCCTAAAATAGTAATTTTGCATGTAGCCGAGGGGCAATTATCTTTTTTCTATTTTCACTTTTTTATTGGAAAATCAAACTGTTATTCAAACCAAATCAATACAAAATGAATCAATCTACAACCATCTACATTAGTGGACGATCTGATTAACATTACTTATCAGTTACTCCCAATGCTGACTTCTGGATTCAAATTTGCAAAACTACCTTTTCTGTGACTAACAACACTAGCATGCAACTCATACAATATAAGGTAATCCATAAAACACACCTCACCGGGTTAGGGTTAGGGTTAGGGTTAGGGTTGCATGGCTGTTGTTACAATTTTTTTTTAAATGGGACTCACAGAATCAGAAATTTGCTCACAATACAGTCAAAACACCACTGATGAATACTTCCACACCATCTGGCAATGTACACCCATAAAAAATTTCTGGCAGGAAATCACTGATGAAATATCACTCCTCTTGGGCTGCTCCATCCCACTATCCCCATCACTCTGTTTACCAGGAGACTTGTCAGCAATCAATTTGATTAATAAAACCTCTCACAAGCAGACCACTCCATGTCCAAATCCGCCGTTTGCCCTATTGCACAAACTATCGCATCGATAGTGTGCTGCACTCCCAACCCACACAAACATAAGGTCTTCTGGAATACTGATCCTTCCAAGAATCAAAAATATTCTGTCTTCCAAGGATAGGGTACTATGAGACAGTCTAAGGCTATGTTCAGACAGGCAGCTCAAATCTGCATATCCGATAAGAGTCGGATATTTTTTCTTAAGTCTGAACAGCAAAAAAATACATGGAATCTGATCTTTCACAAATTGCATTTTCCCCGTGACGCATGCCAGTGATGCCTCTAGGAAGCGCAGATACAATTTCAAAATAAGTGTAATACGCAGATCAACCAAACCTACAAACCCAATAAATAGCCTTGTATTATACATTGTGGTCTTGTATATTAGGATTAGTATGGTTGGTCCATGTAACTGGCTAAATATCGCATTAACTAACATGGCAAATTTGACAACTGCATAGTTGTTGAAGTCAGAAAAACATAGTATTAAAAAAAAAAATCTAACTAAGTTTACATCTACTTGATGTAAAGTAAAAGTAAGCACACTCAAACTCATTGTCTTTCCATGGCAAATTTAACTCACCTGTCATTCTCGTTCCATCTTGTACAAGGTCGGTTTCTCTTCTGCTGATGTCAGGCAGAGTGGCCTGAGAGTGGTGCAGGTCCTGTCTGCAGCCATGCCCTTCTTGATTAAAGGTGCCCAACATAGTCACTGAACAGATGTAGTTTGGTCAATTTCAGCCTCTGTACTTGTTGAAGCTACAGCAAAATGATTGTTAGAGTGACACCTACAGTCTTTATAAAACCTGGTCTTCTGTGAAAAATAATTTGGGTTAATGCTATGTGAGTAGTGGAATACAGGATTCTTATTACCAGGGTGGATTATGTGTCATTGTTATGCAACACCCAAAAAGTACAAAACTTAGATAATAAGATTTAAAAACATTACTCCTCTGGACTATTAACACTGACTCATATGGTTCTTTATCAAAAGAATGGCTTAAAGTTGACTGTCATTGCCAATCTATTAGTTCAAAGTAAGTTCCTGGAATTGTGCCTGTAGAAAAAGGTTAAAAAATGTGTTGAAGATTTCAATCCTGGGTTTTGTGGCCAGATTCTACACTAAATGAGTAGAGAAGGAGGAGGAAGAAGGAGGATAACGACAAAGTGAGAGGGAAGAAATGGTAGGGAGCAAGGGAAAGGGAGATGACAGGAAGATGATAATATGACCTACAGCAGGAAAGAAAAATGGAAGGGGAGGGTTGGAAATGAAAGGTCAAAGGCAGGGACTGCAGGAAAAAGAAAGGGGATTTACAGGAGGGGGCTAATGAGAGAAGGATGGGGAGAGAACAACAACAGAGAAAAGGACAGAATATGCTAAGTGATTCCGATGGAAAACGGGAACATTATTGAAAAAAACAGGAAGGACAGGGGAAGGAAAAAAGTATAGAATTAAGCAAATCTACACTATAGAAAGAGTGGAAACATAGGGCTTCCAGACTCTCTCCTCCCCATGGAGTCACTTAGGACTAACGCAGCAGGGATTTGTAAGGTCTTAAGATAACAGAAAACCCATTTTTCCTCATGGCTACATCCGCCAAAGTTTACAAGAAAGATTAATGTTGATGATAGAGAAAGGGGCAATGATGTCACAGACAATTTATTGAACGGAGATGAGAGAAAGACAAAAGTTAACAGACGGGTACATATTGCTTTGGTGAGACTGTTTCAAACCAACTGTGTATTAGAGTATGGTGTAAATTTGAATGTAAATATGAACCATACAGCACACCCTGATAATCACTACAAACAATCACCGCACTGTACAGTGCACTTTCTGCTAACTTTTAGACTTTATTTATACTGTACCTGTATAGGTATCATAATGCAATTAGCATCTAGGTTTTGCCCACATCTACAACATATACATTTAAATGAAAGAAGAGAATCTAAGGTTTTTGATGTCAAATATGTCATGCTAGTTCATGGTGTAATTGTGTAAGTTGCCATAACAAAAGGGCATTTCCTGTTTGACTCTACAGTATCACACTGCATTTCTCCAAAGCTGCCATCTCATTGGAGATTAATGAACAAGTTTGATTGTGCTACTAGTTCTCCCTGTGCTGCCTCTCCTCTCAGCGTAGTATGATTTATGGACATCCAGCAGTGCATGAGTTATAATTTGAAAGGGGTTTGTTTTTCCTCATGAAGATGGAATATTACATGTTGTGATGAATGACCCCCTGTGGCTTTTATTTATCATACTGCCATGACTGAGTTAGTTTGTATGTGTATCTATGTGCACATGTATTGGTGCATGTTCATATGCTTCTGTGCTTACTTTTTACGTTTATGCATGTTTAGTGGTGCATGCGTGTATGTGAGTGTGTGCGCACATGCGTTTTTGTGAATGTGACCGCATGTTTAAACTAGAAAATGCACTCAGTAGAGTGCAGACCTCTGCCAAGGAAGCCATCCATAAAGCATAGGTGTCAACCTATACAGTTTCCCCGTATAAAATACGTTTTTTTAAAGGCCCTATATGTAAGTTGGTACTCTTACTGACACAGTATGACAGTGGCCGTTAGGGGAACTGCAGTCAGTCTCTTACACGTGCTCCTGGCTCGTGCGTGCCCCGTGTGTGTGTGTGTGAGAGGCAGGCTCGGGAACGCGCATTTTGGAAGTATACAGTCGTAAGAGTAAAATACGGGAAATCATGGCCTGATTCGATTGACAAAAATGAATGGCAAGACTGAACAATTCTATATCAACCTTACTACAAAGTTTCGTGGTGTTACCTGAATCCGTTCGGAAGTTATGTGCCTTTTAGTGAGGCCACACCCCCTTTTGGCCAATGGACGTGGAAAGTTCATCAGTTCTTCCTTGGCCCATGACCAACCTTTCTACGAAGTTTCGTGGTGTTACGTGAACCCGTTCTGAAGTTATGCGCCTTTTTGTGATTGGCCACACAGTGGGGTGTGATGGGCCAACTTAGAACTGATTAACTTTCCACGCCCACTGGCCAAAAGGGGGCGTGGTAATGGGTGGAAAGTTAATCAGTTGACCCATGACCTACTTTTCTACAAAGTTTCTTGCAAATCCGTTGATAACTTTTTTAGATATCCTGCTAACAGACTGACGGACAGACAAACAGACAGAGGTGAAAACATAACCTCCCAGCCAACTCCGTTGGCGGAGGTAATAAGTGTTTGCAAAACTGCTGACGTTGCAGTTTTTGTCTGACATCACAAATAGATCACCCTCAGCTTGCCATGTCTTGCTGAATCACATAGGTCTCACCTATTGGATGCCATTCGCCTCATTTCCACGGTCGAACGGTTACCGGGGGCCGCTTCGTGCCGTTCCGCGCTGCTCCGGACTCGTGGGAACGGTTACCGTTTCTGTTTCCTTCTGTCGGGCTGCTAAAACCAGGACTAGGAAGTATCATGAAAAACTAGTGATGACAGCAAGTGATGCAGTGGCCTCCAGGAGAGCCAGGTGTGCAGAGTTGGAGTCTTTCTGGTAAGCCAGGAATTCATTTTGGACACTCTGCGGGTGCCTCATTTTTCATGTGAAAATATTGTATTGTATTATAAATATTGCAGATCACACGAGCTCAGGGAGCAGTATTTATCATCTCATTGCTGTCTATTCATACGATGGTTACCACCGCTCACACCTTCAATGACCAGCAATAGATACTCAGGCATGCTTTTGGGACAGTAATCATCATATGAATGACCGGGTGACTCCAGTCTAATGTACTAATGACTGGGACTCAGGTGTGGCTGGACTTAGCTCCTGTCGGGAAGCAGCAGGCACTGGCAATGGAGACGCTTGATGCTGTGAATACCTACGTCATTCGCCCGAACTGTTCCGCTGCATTGAACACGGTTGTCTAACCGTGCCGAGAAAATCGTGCTGGGCACGGTTTGTAAGCGTTCCACGCCAAACCGTTTCCAGGTGGAAACACCATTGCAACCGTTCCTCTCCATGCTCAGAACCGTTCGTCCCGACCGTGGAAATGAGGCTATTGTGAAAAATCAAGGATACAGCATGTATTCCCTGTCATTCCATCATTCTGGGTGTGCATATGGATTTAACTGTATTATCCAGGCACAGCATGTATGACAGGGTGTTTGAAATTACTTTGATGTGAAATATGGAACAAACCATGTAGCAATGTGATGCATCTTGCTGAATTTAGGGGACCAGAAGTGAAGTCTTGGGGAGAGAGATAGGGCAAGACAGGCTAATAACCCTGTCGCATTGGTATGTGTGAAATCCCAAGGCTAGAAGGAGTCCAGATACAGCACTGCTACGAAAAAAGAATTTGCTGCTTGGGTGGTGTGTATTTGTGTTTGTGTGTGACTATGTATACAGTATGTCCATTTATGTATGTGAATACTGTATGCAAGTGCCTACTTCTGGCTGCAGAAAGTGCGCAGAAATGGCAACGTACCTAAATGTGTGTGTGTGTGTGTGTGTGTGTGTGTGTGTGTGTGTGTGTGTGTGTGTGTGTGTGTGCATGTGTCTGTGTCCTTCCTACCCTCTCTAATTCTTTGCATTTGTAATAATTGCCACTGGGGTGCCCTATGTTACATTTATCTTCTCCCGAAGAAGTCTGGAATTATTTTGCTCCTCACCAGCTTCCTTCATCTTGTATTACTCTGGCCTTTGAGGTGTGAATATCAAAGTTGTGGTAAACTGTCTTTATCTCACACTCTTTTTTCTTTTTCTCTTGCTTTCATTCAGGGAGGCCTCATTGCCCTCCTCCTCCTAATCCTCCTCTTCACCCTCGTCCTATACACCCGCCACCGTTGGTGCAAGCGTCGGCGTGTCCCCCAGAAGAGTGCCAGCACTGAGGCCACCCACGAGATCCACTACATTCCCTCTGTTCTGCTGGGACCCCAGGGCCGCGACAGCTTCCGGGGCTCCCGGGGCACACACCAGCATGGCAGCTCTGTCATTGGTATGCCCATCCGTGAGACCCCCATTCTTGATGATTACGACTGTGATGAGGAGGACCCAGTTGGACACTCACTTAACTCCACGCCCAACCAGCTCCACACCCAGCTGAGTGATGGGAAGGTCCAGGAGGACTATGGGGTTGGCATTGGCCATGGGCACAGCTCCCAGCTTCATGGAGGGCGCAGTGACATCCTGTGCAAGGAAGATGGGCTGAAGCATAATTTTGAAAAAAGAGGTAGGTTTGCTGTGGTGGATGGGGTCTGCGGTACTGTCCTTGTCTGTCTACTTGAAACATTTCTTGAGATAAAGAGGGGAATGATGTAAATAGGAACAATATAGGTATAAGGAAAAGGTTAATTATGTGATAGCCATAAGATCAAGTGTGTGATGCTGGTTTTGTGTCTCTATCATGTATCTATGAAACAGCATAAACTAAAAGATGTGAAATATCATAGAAAATCTGTTGTGTCCAGTGGTAGTATTCCTGCTCCCGTAAGCATGATTTGTCCATCCATGGAGACTGTCAGTGCCAGCTCCCCAGATGGCACAGCCTGGACCTCTTTGCTATGGCTTTGGCCAGTCGCCCTATTTACTCGACAGCACAGCATGTACTGCTTACATTTTGTAAAAGACAAGCGATTTTGCATGAGTCAATCAATTAATCCAGTCTTGTAATTAGAGTCCTGTATTCCATGACTCACATACCATTAAATTAACATGTGGTATGGAATAATGGCTACAACTATGTTTCCTGCTGAAACCCTATCCACTTGGAAAATGTCTAAACACAGTGTTTCTAGTATATCTATGGTCTATACTTGCTGTCCCTTCTGGCTCGCCATAGCTGTTGACTGTGCATCTGTCTGTCAAGCAGTAATGTAATGTTACTGTAGAAGTCAAGGTGAAAGAGGCCATTAACACAGGTCTGGTCATTTAGATGGGGTCAGGTTAGACCCTCGCTAACCTTAGTCAAGTGTCGAGACTTTGAGCAAGGGCAAGAGTTTTATTCTGCCATTAGTGACTAAATGGAAGTGATTCTTCAAAACTATGTGCAGTCCAGATCTCCAAATATGTTCTCCAGCTGTTTATTCCAAAAAAAAGAAAAATAATGACTCCAGGCCATCTGGTAGCATTTGATATCATATCCTGTTGAATCTGGAGTCTCTGCAAAGTTGCACTTTAATAATTGAGGGGTGCTGATTGAGTGGGTTGCATTTTAGTGGGAGCACTCGTTATTCATGTCATATTGAATTATGCATGGGTAAAGTCTTGCATCTCTTTTTGTGGGAATGCCCTCTTGTCCCCCCAGTATTCATCATTCTGCATAAAGCAATTTACACAAGCTTTTTCCAGTTAACTCTGTATCACCCGCTCTCGAAATAGGCTGAGAAAGAAAAAACAGGATAAACCACTCCTATCATTTTGTGTTGTTCAATTTGTGCAAAATGTTTCCTTTTTTAAAAGGCATTCACATTATAATGTTTTGGCTAAGGCAGTATAGCAGTTTTTTGATCAATGTTTCAGATGCAGTGAAAGGAGGCTTTCACTTACAGCTCAACAGTAGAGGGAACAGATTATAGATCAGAAGAAGGTTGGATGTGATGTCATGCTTCTCTGACATTTTATCTGGATCTATCTGGAAAAAAAGACCAAATAATTGGTATGATTGATATATAATTTATGGTTGTCTAAAGTTTTGTTTTACTCACATTGAACAGTTGTTAGATAGAAGGATACAATTGCATTAGCTGTTATTTGTGCAGTATATCTTCATGGTCCCTGCCCAGACAGTAGCCGATGATGATTACTAAATATAAAAAAATACATCTAAAAAATCCAAAATGGGCTTTAGAGTTGAATAAAGTTTACCCTCAAATATTACCCTCATCTCTCTCACTGTTTCTCTCTCTCACTGTTTCTCTCTCTCTCTCAGTGTTTCTCTCTATCTATGAATCTCCCACTCTTTCTCTCTCTCACTCACACATTCACTATAGTTAAGAATAACCTGCATAAGTAATCACCACAATTAATTAAATGTCCTGGCATATTTGAACTATGGCCTAATGGGTGACATATCTTTTAGCCTGCAAAAATCCAGAAAAGTTTCACATAACCAAAATCAGTGGGGACTCTCCTTTCTCTCTTCTCTCTCCATCATGAATAAGACACACTCAAATCCATTGGTTCCCTCATGATTTGTCTATTGACATCCCCCCAACACTCAAAGCCTGCTCTCTTGGAGGTGATCATCACCCCATTCTTGGAACAGTCAGTTGTGCCCATCTATAAAAAAAATTTTTTTTTAAAGAAGAAACAAAATTCAGTTTTTCCCCTGCTTGAAATGAATATTTAGTAATTTCATATTTCATATGTATTAATATGATATACATATATATATTACGTTTTTTATGATTGTGTTTTGGCATTTTTGCCTTTATTGGACAGATCAAAGTAGAGAGAGACAGGAAAGACTGGGAGAGAGAGGGGGATGACGTGACAATGGTCCCGGGCCGGATTCCAACCCAGGACGTCGTGTTTACATGGTACACGCCTTAGCCTACTTAGCCCCAAATATTATATTTTTTATACTGTTAGTTGCTTTTTTAATTATATTTCAGGCTTTGTAGTTTTAATTTGGAAATCGTCATGGAAGTCTACACTTTTGGTCACCTAGGGTAAACAAACACTAAATGAAACATTAAGGTTCTAACATCAGGTTAGCATCATCACCATACCACCTTGTATTTATTCACTACACACAATATTGAAAATAATATTAAGTGTACAAAGTGTCATGCCTGATTATGCACCCTTGCCTCATCACTATACTCACCACTTAACTTTCATTATAGCTGGCATTAAACATTTCTTTTACATTTTTAAATGTTTTAAATTTAACTTGATGAAACACCATGAGGAATGTAAGTAATACTATGGCTCAGATTTGATAACTTAAGTCAGTCACCAACACCTGAAAAAAGCACCAGATTCTTTAGTTCTTACTATTACTGTTCCTGACACATCATTCTATCCATCTCACAAACAATCTGTCATTTTCCAAAAGATGCATCACAAGCCATTTATTTTGATGCCTCTGCTTCCCCGTCTGTACAAAGCAGCGACATTTGAATACAGAGGCGATTAACTCCTGTCCCACCTGTTCTATGCCACTTGGCTTCCCAAAGGTCTCCAAATACCAGGCATCCTTTATCTGTCTGCCTTTGCTGACAGATGACCCCATTCAACTCAACTCAATAGCATTATCCACAGGGATTATGGCTATATGCCTCACAGGGTTGTGTATGGCATGGGATTTTGTTATGCAGGCAACCAAACAAATGAGACCTGTCAATTTTGTTCTTCAGCAGGAATCCTGTGGCTTTGGGAATGCATTGGGCAGCATTGGCATCGTAAATCAGGTGCGGCAAAACTTAGAAGGATGCTGGAAATCTTGCGCCCTGCGATGAGTTCCCAGGAACCTGAAATTACTGTCAAACCCCCATCAGCACACACACACACACACACACACACACACACACACACACACACACACACACACACACACACACACACACACACACACACACACACTTACTTATCCGATGACGTCTGCTACTGCTTGTTGTGTGTTTTCTGATGGCTGTGAAGTCTGATGCGTGATGCACACTGTATGCCACGGACGGTGCACATGTAAGTCTGGCCAGAGGTGCACACATTAACACACTGCATTTCCCACTCTGGCCCAGAGTTACTAAAACTTTTAGTGGGTACAAAAACGTTTGCAATGTTCAAACACAGCACTAAGACTTGTGACAGGTGCAAAACAATTTGCTTGACCAATCAGGGGTTATGTAATTTAGCACATGCTAAAAGTTTTTGCATCCATGAAAGGCTTTATTACGTAAATCAGGGCCTCTGTCTGTTAACCTACATATGTACAGCCAGTCTTGCTGAGAGGGCAAGCTTGGTATGCTTGGTAAGGTTCTATCTGGGTGGAGTGCAGTTCTGAGATATTGAGCATGTAAGTTTTTACATCCCAGCTGGAAAACTGTTATGCAGTGAAATCTATTTCAAACATGCAACGGTTCAACCTCTAAAAAAAAAAAAAAAAAAGATTTAGATCCCCTTTCTCTGAACAATTACAAGCCAATTTCCAACCATGGTAATACTGCCAATTGGTATTGTGTAACCTGTCTCCACAGTCCAGATTTTATTACTGGGGAAAAAGTCCTGGATTCCAGTTTTAAGGGTAATCTTCGCAACCTATCATTCTATGTTAAGCCAGCCGCTAAAAACCTAGGTATGTTATTTGACTCTGTTTCAATGATCAAGTAAAGAGGGTTGTCCAATCTTGTTTTGTGCAGGTTAAGAACATCTCGAAAATAAGGTCCGTTCTGTCCTTCACAGACCTTGAGAAAGTTATTCATACATTTATCTCATCTCATCTAGACTACTGTAATCTCCCTCTTCTCTGGCCTAAATCAGAAATCGCTCTCCCATTTGCAGCTAGTGCAAAATGCAGAGGTGGGGACTCGAGTCACATGACTTGGACTCGAGTCAGACTCGAGTCACTGTTTTGATGACTTGCAACTTGACTTGACCGAAAATAAATGACTTGAGACTCGACTTGGACTTGGAAGTTAAAGACTCGTGACTTGACTTGACTTGAGACATGATGACTCGAATGACTTGTTTGTGTTCATTTTATGTTTTCAGTTTAAATATTATATAAAATTAGTGCTGTGAACGTTAACGCGTTAACGCCCACGATTAATCTGGAAACCTTAATGCGTTAATTTTACTTTAACGCAAATTAATCATATGACAGTTTGACCCCAACTTCCTCCTGTAGTTCCAGCGTGGATGTTTACCAAAAGGCACGAGGAGCGCACAGCAGAGCGTCCCTCCCCCGCCCCTTCAGACAATCCATTCAACCATGTTGCAAAGGAGTGGGAGATAACGGACAATGTCAACAGATAGTGCTCGCAATATGATAGCGGCAGCAAGGATTCTGCCATTCGAGCATATGCCCTGTGTAGCGCATATTATACAGAGGGTAATCACTGTGTCTCTCCATGACAGCGGGGTTGACGGCACTTTAGCCAAGTGCCGTAAAATAGTCGGACATTTCAACACAGTCCTGCAAACACAGCGGAGCTGAAAGTTCAGCAAGCCTCTCACGGGCAAGCAGAGGAGTCACTCGTCCAGGACGTACCCACATGCTGGAATTCAACTTTCGAAATGATA
>OMLI01099086.1:0-14652 GCA_900302605.1 Rondeletia loricata
AGTATTTTGGACTATGCAGAAGCAATTATGCCAATTCTTGCAATAATGTAACTGAAGAAGAATTATTTACTTTGTTTGAACAGATTTAGCATTTTGGGAGTTTCATTGTGTTTGTTGGTTGAGGGAACGAAACCCCCTGTCCTGCTGTACTTGAAGTCAGTTTTTATTTTCACTTTGTGCAGCTTGATTTTATTGTATTTCATGAAAAAAGTGTTTTTCAGAGATGGAAGTAACTTGAGAAAAGGTTTTGAATCTTTTTCTATTGCAGTTTTGCACAATAAATGTTCTTAAAATACCTCTGTACTATGTGAAATATGTCCTAGTAATACAAGAGTACAGTAATAGCTGCCATACCAGTGTTTTACCCCTTCAGAAGCATTTATATAGAAATGTTAAGATAAATGAATATACCGTGACCGTTACCGTCTATACTTCAAATTATACCGTGATTAAAATTTTAGACCATACCGCCCAGCCCTACTTGTATGTCTAAAACCCATTGTTGATTGATTTGTGCTTTGAGCCTTGTCTCGGGCCAGATGTGAGAATTTCAGTGTCATTTTTAGCGCTCTTAATTTTGCCAAATTTTTCTCTTTAGATATCAATTGATGGCTTTAGTACATAACTTACAAATCTGTTAAAATGTTTAGAAATAAAATTGAATATATCCATGATAATTTCCCTTGGAAATTGGGCAGCGCATGATCATTCTTAAATCATTGCCCTCACTAAGGGTTTCCACGTTCTCTTTTTTTGCAGGGTCTACCAAAGATGGCCTGCAAGTCGGACACAAAACCAGCCACCACCACGTCTGAGAGACCCCTTAATCTTCACCGCCATTCACCAGACAGCAAGACGCACCCCTCTGGGAAGAAAACACCCACTCCACAAACCAACCCCCGGACATCTTCACCTTCTCCACCAGTACCTGCATCAAAAGAACCCAGCTTCGAAGGGGTTAAACCTCCTCAATACACCTGCAGCACTGAAAGTCAGAGGGACAAGGACAGGGGTGTTCAAAGTTGGGGAGCGCCCACAGTCACTGAGAAACTAGCTCAACTCATAGCGACCTGCCCACCATCAAAGACCCCTAAGCCAACCAAACCCACAAAGATGGCCCCCTCCCCTACACTCCCCAGCTCAGGCTTCATGGCCCCCACCGCCAAACAACGAGACAGGGCTTTGGCCAATAGGAATACATATTCAAGAGTGGTCCACCTTGCTCCGCCTCCTCCCGTGTCACGACCACCTGGCCGGCCTTATGGCTCTCGGAACAAAGACAATGTTATGGACAGGTCGTCCAACCCGACACCACCTAGGAAAGAGGACACAGATGGGGCTGGGAAGTGTAGTAGCAGCAACAACAACAGCAGCATCAACATTAACAATTGCAACAGCAGTAGTCGCAGCAGCAGCCCTGCACTCACCTATGGCAACAGTCGCCTGACAACCATGTCAAAGGACAGCATCAACGACAACAGCAACAATAACAATGCTAAGCCACAGTCACGTCTCACTCACTGCCCGCCCCACACCACATCTTCGCCCTCTCATCTAATTTCATCCTCCTCTTCCACCACCTCAGCTGAGCAGAGGACAGGGAGTTCAGTGAGTCACCCAGGCTCCCCTACTCCCTCACAAGGACACCATACACGAGAGAGCCCTGCCCTGGCAGAGGAGAGCAGTGCAAGCGAGAGGGAGCAGGACAGAGATAGCCCCAGAGACTTAACCAAGTGCCCTCCTCCATCAGGAACAGGAAAGCCAGAGGGGAAGGACAAGGGGGCTGGTAATCAGTCACTCCGAGTCGAGAGGGGGAAGAGCTCTAGTCCAAGTAAGCGCAGTCCAAACCGGGACAGTATCCACCCTGGTCGGACCAGCAGCCCCCCTGAGCCTGTAAGACAAAGGGCACCTTCACCGCCAGAGCCCGCTGGCCAAGAAAGCTCACCAATGGCTCTTAGAGATGATTCTCCTGATTCATCCCCAGACTCCCCCCCAGAGCAGGACAGCAAACCCCTGAAAAAACGCAGGGGTAGGAAACCCCGTTGGACCCGTGTTGTGAACAAGAACCAGACTCAAAGAGCAGGCCACGGCAGTCCCTTTGACCAGAGCAAAACCGCCATGCCTTTATCTCCAAGCCTGGATACACCCCCGCCTGTAAAAAGACCTGTGGGCAGGCCTCCCAACCCAAATAAGGTCAAACCAAATCCTGTGCCACAAAATCCTGTGTCACAACTCTTCCCACCCCAGCCTAGGAAAAGGGGGAGGCCGAAGTCCAAAATGCCAAGGCTCGACGCCCCTACTCGCGGGCGCCCTCCTAACAAACTGGCCCCCTCCAAGGTCTTCTCATCATTACTCAAGTCCAAAGAGGAGCAGGACCCCCCTGTTCTTCACCCAGAGGTGGACCTGAACCCCCCCAAACCAATGCCTAGAAAACGGGGACGTCCCAAGCGCCTTCCCCCTACCTTACCGCAGGAGGGTCAGCCTCCCACGCTGGCTCCAGAGGCAGGGGACGCGGGAGACAAACGGTTCCGCAGCAAAGGAAACGGGCAGCTCATCATGAAAACCATCATAGGCAAGATCAATAAGATGAAGAGTGTGAAACGGAAGCGTATCCTCAGTCAAATCCTGTTGGGCCCAAGAACAGAAGATGCCCCTAGAGGCACCCCCAGTGGGGTGGTTGGCTCCGTGGAAGCTGCAACACAGTCATTATCCTCCCTGGCTGCTACTTTCGGGGGAAAACTAGGGCCACAAATCAATGTCAGCAAAAAGGGCACAATATACATGGGAAAGAGGAGAGGCAGAAAACCCAAAGCAGTGACCAGTTCCACTTCCAAAGCTCCAACGCCACCCCCAGAACCCTTCCTGTCCCCGAACACCACTTCCCCTCTCCATCACCACCAGTCCCAGCAGCACCAGCTCTTGTCTTCAGAGGTCTTCCCCTCCCCCTCCCTCTCCCAGTCCAGTGGAGGCCACAGTCCCATCAGTGATGCCAGCTTTGTGGAGCCAGGCTCAGTGCACTTTGCGGGTCACTCCCACTATCATTCTCACCCCCATCATAGCCACCACTCATTCCCCTTCCCTCCCCCCACCTTTTCAGCCCCCAATCCTCGCGCCCTAGGGCTTGGCTCCTCGTCATCCTCTGCGGCCACAGCAGCCTCCCAGAAGAAGTCATCTTGCCGTGGCTACCATCACCACCACCACCATTACAGACAGCACTACCACTACCATAAGCTCTCCCCTCCCAGGCCGCTACATCCCACCTCCCCTGCACCCCTCAGTGAGCTAAAAGAAGCCACCCCGTCGCCGGTCAGTGAGTCACACAGTGAGGAGACGGTGCCCAGCGACAGTGGTATAGGAACAGACAACAACAGCACCTCTGACCGTGGTGAGAAGGCTGGAGGGGCGGGTGGTTTGGGTGGAATTGGGATGCCACCCGGGATTGGCAGCGGGTTATTAATGCCAGGGGTCATGGGCTCAACAATGGGACCGGGGGTGGGGCTTAATTCCAAAGGCAGGCGGCGACACGCGTCCTCTGTACTTATAGAACATCCTTCCCCCTCTCCGTCACCCCTCGGGGCAAGGTCATCGCCTGACCCCCGAAGGCCTCACCCAGCAGCTCCCACCTCCTCACTATTGGGACACAAGGAGAAACATAAGCACAAGTGCAAGCGCCGAAGCCATGGCTTCCCCGGCTACGACAAGCTAAAGAGACAGAAACGGAAACGCAAGAAGAAGTACTTGCAGCTGCGCTCCCGACGGCAGGACCCAGACTTCCTGGCTGAATTGGATGAGATTGTGGTGAGGCTGAGCGAGATTCGGATAGCACACCGTACCACAGGGCATCGGCTTGGCAGTGGGATAGGCATGGCAGCGGGAACAGGCAGAGTGCCAGGAGTGGGGAGCAGGGCCAGTGGAGGCATAGGAGGCACAGGAGGCACAGGTGGCCCTCCACCACACCATTATCTCCCCAGGGACCTCCTGCCTACGATCTTCAGGATTAACTTTAGTGGCTACTACTCCCCTCATCCTGCATACCCCTGTGACCCACTGCACTATGTTCGTAAACCAGACATGAAGAAGAAACGGGGACGGCCTCCCAAACTGAGGGAGTCCATGTCCGAGGTTCCCTTTGTACCTGGGCTTGGATTCCCTCTCTCCAGCGGTGGGTTCTATCACCCCTCCTACAGTGTTCCCTACTCCTCTGGGCCCCTGGGGTTGAGCTACTACAGAGGCTATCCTCCAGCCAGCGCTCTGTACCCCCACCCACACCACCAGTCACCCCACACAGCCCCATCCCACCACTCTCACCACTCACCGTCTTTCCCCCCTCCCCCTCCCCCATCCTACATGCACCACCACCACCCTTCGCACCTCCTGCTTAACCCCTCCAAATTTCACAAGAAAAAACATAAGCTGCTGAGGCAAGAGTACCTGGGAGGAGGCAGGTCCCCTGTCCTCTACCCACCCATGTCCTCCGAGCTCTCTTTCAACTGGCACCATAAACACAAACACAGACACAAACACAGAGAACGCTGCACCGAGGAGGATGGTGAGGAAGCAGGAAGAGGAGGAGCAGGGAGCCGGGCCAGTGCAGGGATTTCCGACAGTGGAGCATCGGGGAGAGGAGAGCGAGCCAGCAGTGTGGGGATGGCCGAGTCCTTACAGCACTGCCGCTTTGGACGAGACTCCTCCAGCACTAGTGCCAGCAAGCAAGCAGCTGCCACCTCAGCCAACTCACCTTCCTCATCCTCATCCTCGTCTGCGGAGAGGTACAAGCGCAAGGACAGCTCCATGTCTTGTCTGGGGCCCTCCCGGCTTGCACTGGGCAACAGCACAAAAGGCCACCACCCGGTAGAGTCCTGGTTCAGGATGGGCAGCTCTGAGGCAGACTACGCTAAGCTGTCCCGGAGCCAAGCGGCACCCGGCCAGGGACCCTTCTCAGATGGACGGGCTGAAGACCCAGTGGGCTGCTCGGACAGCGAGGATGAGGAGCCCCTCACGCCCTTGGAGGATATAGAGCCTGGAGCCCAGGATTCTCCAAACCATACAAATCTGTTTGCCTCTGCTCTAACCCGCAATTCCCTGAGGGGGGGCAGGGGCAGAAAGGCTGGGGGAGCCACAGAGGGCTCCAGCTTTTCCCGCATGGACCGGACACTGAGGAAGGAGCGATCAACGTCAGCAGAGAGGAGAGAGACAGGTGAGTCAGCTACACCGGGGGCTTGAATTACAAAGGGACCTGTATGAATAGGCCAGCTACAGCAGAGCATCCATTGGTAAACTGATGCAGGCTGCATAGTTCATGTAAAATAAAGAAAAGGCTGTCCAAGTATCTTATTTATAGTAACCAGTGACAAGAGTAGTAGGGAACTGGAAGGCCATTTGCATTAATTTGTTCTTGGAAGTTCCTTTCACAGCATTGAATCCCCTGTGATTCATGTAGTCCTATAAGCTTTGGAATTTGATAGGCTATTCTGCACAGAAAATCTTTTGACCCAAATTGAATTTGACATTGTTGAAGGTTATTGAAGTCAATTGTGCACCAAATTCATTTTCCAAAAATAGTTCTGTTTCAGTTGCCTCAAGAATCCTGTGGTTGAATATGATTGGATGATGTATGATGAGCTTTATGCCTTGGCACAACTATGGTGGAACTGGCACAGTGTGAAATCAGTTAGTGGCTGCAGTGATTCCAGGACTATATATTTGTGCAATAACCCTTTCAGAGACTGCCATATGGCAGAGCAAGTGAGCACTCAAATCTAGCTTGATCTCTGTTCAATGAAGCCTGCATATCTCTTCAAAATCGTGCCCAGAAATGATGTAGTGGTTAAAACTCCTGCCTCTGGAACTGCATGTACCTCAGCTGTCCTTAGACCAAACACTGCTAGAACATTCTCTCTTGTGTCTCTGTAGCCCTCTCAGCTGTCCCACTGCCTGAGCAAAGAAAAATACTAAGGGGAGTGGACTACCCATTTTCCTTAAAAAAAAGTCCCCTGGAAAGACACAATGACATCCCCTGTGCATACACTGTCTGACATTTGGTAGCCCTTACTAGTGATTAAGGGCTTGGCAGGAAAAGCCCACATAATGACTTTAACTGTGAGTGTGGATGTCACTGTTCAGTTGGCCACAGTAGATATTGCATTTCCGTGAGAGTGCTCATCTTGCTGTGAGTCTAGGGGTGGAGTATTTTTATTATTACCTCTGCCAACGGAGTTGAACGGGGATTATGCTTTCACCCAATTCCGTCTGTTTGTCTGTTTCTTTGTTTGTCTATTAGCAGGATAACTCATGGGGCAAGGAACAACTGATTAACTTTTCACACCGATTGGCCAAAGGGGGTGTGGCGGTGGGCGTGGCTTATCATTATAATAAAAAAGGCATGTAACTTCTGAACAGATTCAAGCAACACCATGAAACTATGGAAATGTTGGTCATGGGGCAAGGAATTACTGATTAACATTTCACACCATTTGGCCAAAGGGGGGTGTGGTGGTGGGCGTGGCTTCTCATAAAAATGCATGTAACTTCCGAACGGATTCACGCAACACCATAAATTTTTGTGGGAAGGTTGGTCATGAACTGCTGCTGTCCTTGTGCATGCACCATCTGAAACTGCTGGTCTAGAACTGCTGCTCGTTTGAAAATGTGGCACATTTAAAAGTTGAAGTTTAATGCACTTTCCTTGCCAGAAATATATAGAAAGAATTTTACACTAGAACTGCTGCTCATTTGAAAATGTTGCAAATTTTAAAGTTGAAGTTTAATGGACTTTATTTGCCAAATATACAGTATAGAAAGAATTTTACATAGATTCAAAAAAGTAAACAATATCTTGTTACCTTATGTTTTCGCCCCATTCTGTCTGTTTGTCTGTTAGCAGGATATTTCAAAAAGTTATGAATGGATTTGCATGAAACTTTGTGGGAAGGTTTGTCATGGGGCAATCACACTGACTGGCCAAAGGGGGGCATGGTAGTGGGTGTGGCTTCTCACTAAAAGGCATGTAACTTCTGAGTGGATTCACGTAACTCCATCAAACTTTGTGTGCCTATCAGCAGACATAAGAAGAGGCAAACCCTCAATTGTTGGCCCAATCAGACAACATTCCGGTTTAGACACAACCACCCTGACAATTTTTCCAAAACTTGGTCCAGTGGTGGAAGGGCAGCCCTATTGGCCACTGAACAAATAGAGTGCTGATTGGCCACATGGCATTGCGATAATCAGCTAAAATGCTTTAAACTGGCTAGAATTGGAATATTTGCATTTTAATTTGCATGTCTCATATCCCATTTCAGATACAGTCATGAAAATGTCTGCATCTCCTGATGTGAAACAAGTTGGTAATGGGGCATGGTAGAAATGATTAACTTTCGGTGAAAATATGACATGTGGAACTGGCATATCTTGACAATTGCATAGCTTTGGCGGAGGTATGCACTCTACTGAGTGCCATCTAGTGTTAACAGGCTATATTTGGTAGACATTTCCCTCAAAAGCCCACAGTGTAAGGCTTAGTCCTATCTGTCTGTACACATAGCACCTGGGCTCGTCTAATATCGCCGAGGTAAGACAGAGCGCCTCAGCAGTGATCTTGCTTCATCAGGGTGGCTCCCATTGACTGAGATTGATGTGTATGTTCACAACTGTGCACACAGCGCAGCATTGTATTAGTGTGCGTATTTGCATGTGAGTATTATCTAATGTGTGTGTGCGTGTGTGTGTGTGAGTGAGGAGGGGCGCTGTAAGGAAGGTTACTGTTGAGGCAGCGTGGTGCAGTTTGGACCAAGCCACGGTAATCCTGGATTAGAGCTCAGGACACGGGGTCATCCAGTGGTCACAGACTGCACTGTGAAGGTAGAGGAGGCTAAGGGCAGGGACTGGCTCACAAGACTGAGTGTGGAGTGATTGAAGAGGAGAGATGCACAGGGTGAGAGAAGAGTGGATAGAGAGTGATGTGAAGAGTGTAATGTGATGTAATTGAAGGGGCTGTAGGGGAGGCCAAGGATGAGGAATAGCCTAAAAGACTGGGTGTGAATGAGTGAAGAAGCAAGCGAATTGAAGAACAAGGAGTAGGGTACAGGAATAACTCTGAGAATCTTGTAAGTTAAAAGAGAGGCGAGGGTAGGGTGAGAAAGGCGAGAGTAAAACAAGGCATAATGAAAATGAGGGAAGAGGGTAGAGGAATATGATTGGAGAGTGAAGCAAAGAGTCATCTAAGGTTGAAGGAGGGGAGGAGTGGGAGGCCAAGGGTGGGGGATGTCACACAAGACCAGGGCAAATAAGGGAAGAGGAGAGAGAAGTAGAGATGGAGAGGGAAGAAGAGTTTTGCAAGGTCAGACAAGGGGAGGTAGGAAGGGGAGGGTGAGAAAGGCATACAAGAATAATATTAATGAGGAAAGAGATGAGAGGATGAGGTATGGAAAGTGGGAATTTCGAGTAATTTTATGGTCGACTAACCAAATCTGATCAAAACCGACTATCCGACTAGTCTAAAAATAGAATGGCCCATAAAACCGTCAGTTGGAATTAGAGTGGTTATACACCAATTTGCTTTTGCAAAGCCGACATACAACCCCAACCTGATTCCCATCGTCTTCAAGATCAAAATACTTCCACACTACACTTTTACGCAGCATTTCACTCAGCAACACATGTATACACTACTGGCTATATCACATGATCGCGATTCGCTCTCGCTCCCAGAATAGAAATAGAAATAGAAAGCTTTATTGTCATTGTACAGAATACAACGAAATTAGGAGTGCTACTCCTGATCAGAGCTGCAGTGGCGGCCGCAACAGTCAGATGTCGTCCCGCAAAAATTCATTGTGGCCAATATTTTGACTGATCTGAGTGAAATAAAAGCAATGTGTAAGAGATTTAGGTTAACCTTTTAGTATTTTCTTTGCCGACTAGCAGGTTACCCGTCGGTTACTCGACTAGTCGGTTAATCGTGCACATTCCTAATGGAAAGTGAAGAAGAGTCTTGTAATGTAGGAAGGGGAAGGTGAGAAAGGCAAGGGTGAACGAGGCAACAGGAGAGAATAGAGGAGGAAGCTATGTGAATGGAGAATGATGCAGAGAGTCCTGTAAGGTCAAAGGAAGAGAGGGGAGGATGAGAAAGTTGAAAAGGGTGAACAAATAATGTGAACGAGGAAAAGGAGAGTGTGCAGACTGAGATTGAGAGAGTAATAGGGATGGGGAGTGAAGAGTCTTGTAAGGTTAAAGGATGGGAAGAAGGTGAAGCCCAAGGGTAGTAACTTAAGTGATGATTAGTGGAAATGAGGGGGAGGATCATGGAAAAATCTGGGTCTGACGAGTTAAAAGAGAATAGAGGATTAGGGATGCAGAGTGAGGGAAAATGAAGAGTGGTGAAGAGATGTTGAATGATGGAGATAGTCTTCTCTGTACCTTCAGCTACCATTGAATGCCACCAGCCTATTATTAGTTTGAAATTGAAGAAATACTTGGTGAGTTTAATATGGTATTTGATGCTATGTTATGTAATTACTTAAAACTGGAGTTGTCAAGCTCTGTGAAGAAAATGTGAATGTCGCCCTCCAGACAGCTTGATGACGGTTTCCTTCATTTTAATGTATTTTTTACAGCTACAAATTGTAAATTCTCATGAATAAACATCAGTGCTAGAATATTTTATTATAGAACACAATGTTGGGCGTCAATAGTAAAAAATATTTTAAAATATATTGCATTCATCTCACTTTACCAGACCTAGGTCAAATGATTTGGAAATTATTTGTTTTGTTTGCCACATAGGACATAGTGCCATACAGTTAATCACAGTTAAATATTTGAAAGTCAAATTAACATACTTTTCTGTGATTGAGAACTGTCTGAAGTGTCCTAATGCCACACAACAAATCCCAAGAATTATTTGCCAATGCTGTTTGACTTGGGTCTGCACCTTACTGCTACGTCTGCAGCATGATAATCCTCTATGCCATTTCTATTTCTCTGACTAGGGACATCAGTTGCCCTCCCGACCACTGAGGGTCCCGAGGGGGCCCTGCACCACCGGCAACAACACCACCACCAACCTTCTATGTTCCACTCCCACGGCTCTGCCTCCTCCGCCTGCCTTTCCCCCTCCCAGGACTGTTGCCTGGATGCCTCCCTGCCTCACCACTCCCACCGGGCGCAGCCTCCCAAACACAGCCTGCACCACGTCAACAAAATCTTGCGTGCCAAGAAGCTGCAGAGACAGGCTCGTACAGGAAACAATGTGGTGAAGAAGAGGGGCCCTGGGCGTCCCAGGAAGCACCCGTTACCCTCCCCGCCGCCCTCACCTCCCCCTGTGGTCGAGGTGACTCAGACCAGGCACAGGGACAGAGGGGGAGATAGGGAAGGAGGGGCAGAGGGCAGGGGGTGGGAGGGGGACACTGTGACAGATGCTATCGAGTCGGTCGTCCAGGGCCAGCGCAGGAAAGGCCAGAAGAGGAAGCACTGGGAGAGAGATGGGGATGAGGAAGAGGAGGAGGAGGAGGAGGAAGAGGACGGGGAGGCAGAAGAGACTGAGGAACGATTGGCGGACAGAGAGGAGAACCTGGGCGACCTGGAGATGAGGCCCAGAGATGGGGGTGGAAGAGGCTGGCTTACCCAGGACGAGCTCCACCGCTTTCGTGGGTAAGCACATTTTCACTATGGGTCACATGTTAACCTTTATACCTAAGAGGTCTGAAGTGTGGGACACTGATAAAGGTAAGGCAAGTAATAATCTTAGAATTTAGCAGGAGTATATATAGGGACATTTATCAAGTCCAGTCATCACTAGAAACCAAGTCATGGTTCTATTTTTAGCTCATTGGAAGGCAAGCCAGATGGCCACTGCTCTCCGGAACGCCCAGGCACCGTCTCCAGGGAACAAGCTCCACCCATGCCCATAACCAGCCAACGGGAGAAGAGAGCAGCCAGACCTCCAAAGAAGAAGTTCCAGAAGGCGGGGCTTTACTCTGATGTGTTCAAGACTGAAGAGTGAGTCTCAAAGAAATCTTAAACAAAAACTCTGTTTCAACCAGCAAGTGCACCATCATACTTAACAACAATTTGCTGATATTCACATTTATTTGAGATACTAACATACTATACACAATCTTTTTAGACTATAATCTGCCTATATAGACATTTTATTATTTTTGTACTACGTCTTCTAGCCCCCGGAGTCAGCTTCTGCAGCTGAAGAAAGAGAAGCTAGAATACATACCTGGGGAACATGAGTACGGGCTGTTTCCTGCTCCTATCCATGTTGGTAAGCCTTAAACCTAAGTAGTTTTTTTGCACTTCGTTATGACATCAACAAAATATGATAATTTGGCTCGGGAGTTGTGGATGAAGGATTTACTAACAAAATTATTAGTTTTCCAGGTCTGGAAAAGTGATAGAACATGATGCATCCCAAACCATTTTTTGAAATGTTTTTTTCATATTATCTTTTTTTTATATGTGATGGCATATTGAAAAGTAATGGAATTTGATGTGTAGGAACCCTGAGCGTTCTACCTCCTGCATTTCTTACACACCAATTTTATTTTGTCTTCCTGATTTTCCCTTTCTCTCTTTTTTCAGGGAAGTACCTGAGACAGAAGCGCATTGATTTCCAGTTGCCTTACGACATCTTGTGGCTGTGGAAACACGATCAGGTGATCAGTCATGTCGAGTACTTAAGTGTTTTTTGTGTTTTTCTATGCTCAGAGTAAAAGACCAAAGGATAGTTTTAAAAGCTACAGCCCCAATACAGGCCCACATAAACATGTGTCTCTCTCTTAAACTACTCTGTGCTAACTACACTGTTCTTTTGTTTGTTTCAGCTCTACAAGAGGCCCGATGTCCCCCTTTATAAAAAGATCAGATCAAGTGAGTATCCGGCATTGTTCCAGTTATCTGGCCAAAATGTTATTTGTGGCCTGATCAACTTATGTGTGGTTACATTTCCCCATTAATCCATGGGACACAGGAATATTTGTTACTATTGCCTGGGAGCTGTGGCTTTGACCCTTGCAATCCTTATTATTGGTAGTGTGTAATGTTTGCAATCTAGGAATTTAAGCTGATTCCACTGACACACTCATTGCTAGTCACACTTGATGAGAGTGTCAGGTTAAAACTGTAAATGTAAAACATTAATCCCTTCCTATGTATGTGTCACAGACGTCTATGTGGATGTGAAGCCTCTCTCCGGTTATGAAACAACCACGTGTAACTGCAGAGCTCCTGAGGACTCTGGTGAAAAAGGCTGCCTTGATGACTGCCTGAACAGGTGCAGGGACATGAACACTGAAACTACACCACATGAAAAAGTGGCTTTCAACAGGCTATTTTTCAAGAATCAGTATTCAGTATTCACGTTTATTAAGATGGTTGTATGGGACTGTATGTGTATATGTTTGTTTGGGTGATAATGAAGTAATACAAATACAGGCTGGAAGTGCTGGAGGAAGAACAGACAGCACTCAGGGAAAAATAATGATTTGTGTTTTTAGCTGCGCCCACCAGCTAGTTTAAGGGATACAGAGATACAATACCTATACGTTTCTCATATAAGTTTCTGATGCTTTAGCTCACTTGGTAGGGCAGCAGGCTTTTATGCCTGGGTTACGGGTTCTCATCCCATGGTTGGCAAATTATTTGAGCAGAGTTTGACTCTTTAACCCAGCAAGCATAGAATGTTTACATTAATGCTATTTGACATGGTCAATTTAAATCATTTATTTCATTCATTTTCATTTAAAACTTTTAGTTTGATAGCATTGATTGATGTTGCACACAGTAAAGAATAGGCCTAAATAACACATCATTGATTAGGCCTATTCATGAACATCCTTATTAGTGACTGCACAATCTAAACAAGTATAGGCCTACTTGAGGCTACCACTTGTCACAACGGCCCCAATAAGGTAATCTGCACCAATCTGGTTGCAGTTTATCACGAATTACGTGCTTCCACTGGCTAATTTTTCCAGCTTTTGATAAGATGGCAAGCTAACCATTTTCCTTTGTAAAATCAGTGCTCTGTTCTTATTCATTCAGATATTCTGGAAAGTGGATAAACAGCTTCAATTTACATTTATTTAATTCCCCGTTCCCCACTAGGATGAGCTTTGCAGAGTGCTCTCCCAGCACCTGTCCCTGTGGGGATCAGTGTGACAACCAGCACATCCAGAGACATGAGTGGGTCCAGTGCCTGGAGCGATTCCGTGCCGAGGGCAAGGGCTGGGGCATCCGCACTAAGGAACCCCTCCGCTCAGGACAGTTTATCATCGAGTACCTGGGAGAGGTGGTCAGCGAACACGAGTTCAGGTGAGAGAGACGACCAGCTCATGCCAGTATTCTGCATATGTCATGTGACCTGCATAGAATTCACAAGGATTACTTGTTGGTTGATAGGTGTCCCTTAACTTGTGTGTGGATGTCAGATGATTTTGCATTTTCTGTGTCTATCTATCTCTTTCTCTCTTTCTCTTCCTCCCCTCTCTCAGTTTAGGTCTTTATTTATTTGCACATACAAAATAATGAAAGGCAGAAAGAAGAGGGAGAAAAATACAGTTCATGCCCCAAGGAGCCTTTAAAAACATTTCACCTCTCTCTCTTGCTCTCCTACTCCCTCCTTTTTCAACCCTTCACCCCTCCTCACTCCTTCCTACCCTGTTTCAGGAGCCGTATGATGGAGCAGTACTTCTCCCACAGTGGCCAATACTGTCTGAACCTGGATAGCGGCATGGTGATTGACAGCTACCGGATGGGCAACGAGGCGCGCTTCATCAACCACAGCTGTGAGCCCAACTGTGAGATGCAGAAGTGGTGGGTGTCATGGTAGCTTTGTCCCGGTTCCTCCTAGTGTCCTTGTGGTGCCTTTGGGTGCTCACCAAAGCCCAGATTTGACTACATCTTTTTCAGGCATGAGAATGAGCAGTTGCTACTAGCTGTTTTGGACAGATAATCAAACCAGAACTGGGACAAATTGCATTTCCAAATAATTCTTAGTGTTTGACAGTAGGGCTGGGCGGTATTGACGGTATGAATGGTATACCGTTGTAAATGTGTGCCACGGTATAGCTTTTGGCTTTACCTTCAAACCGCGGTTCTAACAGCGTCAAAAAGTTAACGATCAGTACAGAGCATGTAGCGGAGTTGAGCGGAGTGTGCTTGCTGTGCAACAGTCACTTTGACTTGGTGTGGTGTGTAGGCCTGTCGCGATAATTACTATATCGACTTATCGTACGATATATAAAAATAAACTTGATCGTTTTTCTGGCCTCGATATATTCATATTCATTTCAGCCAATAACGTAAATTCAAGTGCCCCGTCCACCCGGGGCATGATCGGCGTATGCTGAGGCATAGAACAAGTGCACCTCAACGGAATCACGTGACTGCAATTAACAAGACACACATTTGTCAGAGCGCAGCAGCAGCATGCAACAGGGAATATCCAGTGATAACGTGTTTTTCCCGACGACTGCACAATTCCATCCATTAAGTTTGGACGAATAAATGGAATTGGTTCCAAAGCCGAATTCCACCGCTCCGGTGTGGGAACATTTTGGATTTATCACCATAGTCCCGTTTATTCCTGTCAACAATAACACCATGACGGCGTGTGCACCGAGACCAGTGTGGCTAAACTAGCGG
>OMLI01099087.1:0-10842 GCA_900302605.1 Rondeletia loricata
ATATAAATAAATGAACTTGAACTTGATTCTCAACTTGAAAGGAAATCCCAAGGAAGCCTTCTTTGAAGGGGAAATAATCATAAAGGCAGCTCAATATGTTTTCCAACAACTGTGCTACAAAGCTTGTTCAGCACGGAGGTATCCTGCACTTCAAAGCACTCAATCAAGGGTGGACAAAACATGTTCGAGCCTGACCTTTTTCCTTGACGGCTGTGTTAATAGATATGCCACATGTAAGGTGATATCCTACACAAGATGATGAGGAAGAAGTGAAGCCTTGCATCTCCTCTACAGGCTCGCTCCTCTTTTCTGGTTGCTAAGTGCATCAGCCTGATTCTTCCCACCACCGGGCACCATGGTAACCTTATCCACAAGTTGACTGAGCTACAGATAGAAACTGCCACTATTGTTTTTAATCTATGTAGCTATCTCCCTCTCTCTAAAATAGAAACATGGCTATGACTCAATGTACCCTTATTTTCTACACTGCTTGCCACCTTGGTGTGACTATGCAGATCTGCAAACATGGAGATGCAGCAAGTGAACACAACCCACTCCCCACTTTCCAAAGACATCACTTGAGTCATTATATTTGACCCTCGGGTCGACAGTTACGCTCACAAGAACAATCATGTGTGCGTGTGCCTGTGAGATGAACACCCATTGAATACGGATGAGTCCAATCAGGCATTCCTGTGCTTTCAAACTCAATCTACTTGAGTCAGTCATTGCAGAAACTCCACTCATCAGTCTCCAGTTTGTGAGTATTATTGTTAGATTGACGCCCTCTGCTGTTCCAAAGGAATTCAAGGAAATGCACTTGGGGTGGAACAATATGCTCATCAACTCATCTCAGTACTAGTTTCAAGACGCATCATTGTCACAATATCAGAAATTAAATGAAAATTAAAATATGATGGAACGGGTTCAATCTAGGTTGCTTGTTTCTTCTTTATATGAGAAATCTAATGGATGAGAGGAACAATGTTTTGAGACTGCTATTGTTTCCTATGATCCTTTGATCCTACTGCTAAGGAATCAAACCAACCAAGTTAATAAGTTCATGGGGGATGGTGAGATAGTGATGCATGTAGCATGTATTGACAACACAGATTCCTTCAATTCAGGGTATGATTTCATTTTCACTGAAAACAAATACATTAATATTATCAAAGAATCTTGAAGCATTTGGTGATCCTCTAAGACTAGTACTTCTGGTTTTCTATCTTACCAGGTAGTTTATTGCATTCACATTGCATCCCTGGTGTAAATCAGTCCCTGATTAGATGATTAGAGTGAAAACCAGCAGGGATCTGGATCCCAAGGACCAGGATTGAAAATCACTGCTCTAAGATACAACGATCATTTCTCATTGTAATCATCATTGTAATAATTTCTCCCTGTCGTGAGAAGTGTTGCATGTTGTGTAGGTTTGGCCGGTAGTGATTAAGACATCCTCTAGGGGGCGATATCACACAGCCTAAGTCTATTCACTCACATGATGCTGATTAATCTCAAGGCATGGGGCATTTAGGATGAGTCGACAATAAAGCTGTCCCTCTCATGAACAAGAACTGATTGCACTATTCAGTTTTGTAGTATGTCTACAGAAATGTCTTTGGTTTGATAATAAGCATAACATTATACCGATGATAAATTCAGCGAGTTCATACAGAGAAAGTGGTTATTTTTTCCCTTCAGCATCTATGATCAATCACAGAAGTTTTTGGTCAGAGGAAAAACGTTTTGCCCATATTAAATGATCCCTGGAAGTAAGTGGGACATCTGCCCTATGACCAGGCGGTCTCTGAAAAGCGCTCTGCAACGACTCAGGAACTGTTTCGGCAGGGTGCACCCGAGGGACCATATGGCTCAGTTTTCCTTCAGGCCCCTTTCTGAAAGCTGGCAGTGGCTGACCCTGGGCCAGCCTGATCATCCATCTGGCGGTCAGGGAGGGCCTCCTCGCAGATCTTTGGCAGCCAGCCTTGGTGAAGGCTGGGTATGTTCCAGTCTCAGCTCTCAGCTCCCTGCTGCCGCCATTGGCCGTGGACAAGACTCACCACAGGATTCATGCCCATGTTAATGAAACAGCTGTGCCAAGACATCATTTAACACGTCACATATTTAACACTGAAAATATGCATGAGAAAGACGCTATGTGAAGACAGAATCAGGCATTTGGAAACTATCAGTGGTTCTCAATCCTGGTCCTCAGGAGCCAGAGCCCTGCTTCAGCCCCTGATCCAGGTAGAGAAGAAAACCAGCAGGACTTTGGCTCCTGAGGACCAGGATTGAGAACCACTGCTCCATATCCTATCACCGTATGCATAAACATACTGTTTGGTTCAACAGTAATCATTTCTGATCATTTCTATTTCAACACGGGCCTTGAAAATAAAAAACAAACAAACAACAATGCCTTGAAAGTTTTTGAAAATAAACGGATTACCTTGAAAGTACTTGATTTTGTATTAAAATATAAACCCAAATTCATCAGTATGCATGCCTAAGCTCTCTCGACCTCTCTCCGCATCAACACATCCTGAGGAAAACCCCATGACGGAGATTTGAAGAATGTCATTCCAAAATGAGATCTTCACCATTAAAAAAATGACACCCATTCTCCCATATTGACTGGTGGCATGAAAGTTAAGCACATTGTGGGTTAGTATTCAAGTTAGGAGTCATCTTAAGACATTTGCTTATAAATAGTAAATTAATAAATAGTAGATTAATTTCAGGTAGCATTTCCCCCCCAAAACGGATATATAGTGTTTTGGAATGAAACCCTTCATTTGCTTTGATATAGCAGCAGCATTCCGTTTTTAAACGATTTATTTCACCATGAGTCTGAATATGACGCCTCAGTGATGTCTAATATTGATCAATGTCATGTCTTACCCCAAAACATGCCGCAAAGTCGGACTTACCACAATGTCACATCCTTGAATTTCACCAAACAAGTCGTTGAAAAGTCCTTGAATTGGAAACCTGCTTCAAGTTAAGCTTGGTCATTAAAGTTGAACTTAATAACGTTTCTCTGAGGGTCAGCTGTGGGAACTCACAGGCTGTGTTTACATCGGTCCTGAACAGCAGTGAATCACAGCCAGCGCAGTTCGGAGGGTCTATGTGTTGGAGTGCTGTGCTTGAGTCACTCAGGCCTCTGTGTTTAGAGTCACGGGGGCCACGGGGTTCAGAAGAGAAGTTCACAGTTTATCATTCATCATAACTGTAATGCCAGCATCCCAGAAACTCTGGTCTTAGCCCCTCGCACGCACTTGCATAAGAACAGGGGACTGTGGGAGTCCAAGTGGCCCAACAGACCTTCTCTAAATGTGATGGTTCATGTTTTATTAACTCGTTGCAGGGCCTGATGTTTATGTCATGTTGCTCTGTATTCTGTTTGAATTGAAGTACAGCTAAAATATTCTGCAGTGACACAACCATGGTGACAACAAAGCAATGACATACTGAATATCAGCCAAATCCAGTCTAATTCACAATCCTTTCCCATGATTTGTCAAGACAGTTCAGCAAGTTTGTGTGGACGCAGTTATCTCATCATGCATGCCTCGACAACAACAGATTACACAAATATATTCAACTGATGTGTTATTTCAAGCAATGCCGACAGGTTGAGATGCATGTGCAGCCTTGTGATGGTTGACCAGGTTTCCATTTCTGAGATCATTTGAACTGTAATATAGTCATCTTAGGCATCTGGCCATCATGCACTATAATGAGGATTCGATGCTCTGTCACACATGGGTCCACACGAGCCAAGGTTGAATATGAATAAGATTGGATGTTTCTTGTATCTATGTTCACTGTTCAGTCACTGTTAACTAAAAAAGGCATATTGTGATTTGGTTATTTAACTGAGGGATGTGCTGAACTGTCTGCCTCAAACTTTTTGGTATTTACAGTCATCTCAGACCCCCAGAGAACATCGTCTCATTCTTAAATGTCCCCCGTCTTTCCTCTCGCCTAGGCACAGAGGGAAGAACAGACACATTAATCTCCAACGCCAAATCCCCGTCAGCTGGAGCCGACCCCTCCCAGACCGGTCAGGAGGTGATGGATGTGGAGGGAGTTCATCTGGAGGAGGGGAGGTCGGGCCCGTCCCAGGGAGAGGACTCTGAGCTCAGCCTGAGCTTCCAGGGCTACGTCGCCGAGCTGCGGCAGTGCCAGAGCAAGATGAGGAACGTCCAGATGCCCCTCAACGGCCGCAACCCGCCAGAGGGCAAGGACTCCAACACGGACCTTTACAAGGCAACCATTGTCTGAAGGGAAACCCCGCCACTCCTGCACTTTTAAAGCCCCGAGGCACTGTCTTTTGAAAGAGGATTAGACAAACAAATGGACTGCATGTACAAAGCTGTCGATTTCCACTCCAAAAATCAATTTTATGGTGATAGATGTATATTTGTTGAGAATTCTGCCGTCCTCTTGTTAGTTTTTAGTTCTGGTTGTAATTTTGGGACACTGATCTCTTTTGTTATGGTATAGTTCAATAATTATGCATAAAGCTATGAAGACTCAAGAAGTTTGCCCTGTACAATAAGTTCCCATCATGAGCCATGTTATACTGAGGACAACCATGAAGGAAGCCATAAAATTGACCTTTGTTGGAGCAGATGCTGGGACAGGACTCTGTTTGTAGGATAGGATAGGAAAGGGAGGCAAATCACAATTTTCTTGGGTATTTCACTATTTCCTCATGATATCTTCTTCCTGTTTTACAGTGAATACACGATGGTACTTTCATTTCCTGTAATTTCTGCTTCTGTGGTTTTCTGTGGCATTTTACTTGGTTGTTCAAACGTCAAATGATTAAAAAGCATTGATAGCTGTAATTCCAACAAATTGACCCTCTTTCCTTTTAGCCTATTTATTTGCAATGTGTCCAGTGTGTATGAATCATTTCTAACAGCAGGTACATCCTTGCCATCCCACCCCCACCACCTTGGGGAAAAAAGGTTGAAATACCCCTCTGTTGTACTTTATAACCCAATGTCTTGCGTAAGACAGACACGGTCCTGAATTCTCCCACTTAGCATATTTGGCCAGCTAAATGTGTTTGCCAAGTTAGTTAGAATCGTCAATAATTAACGGTATAGTTATCATAGTTGAACACTTCCCTCTTAAGAGACACACTTAATTCACCTGGGGCTCTTCTGTCGTCCAGCCTCCTCTTTGTATTTCTTAGCACAGCATCTGGAGAGATTATTGCAGCTGGTGAAAACTAGTGGTTAGATTATGGGTCTGAGGTTTTTCTTGACACAGCATGTCACTGCTGGAATGCTGACAAGACAGGGAGCATGGTGCATTGGGCTCCCTACTCAAAATAAGTCATACTTTACCCATTTCAGAAGTAATGCCATTCATTATTTCATTTTTTCTTTCTACTTTAAGCCTCTCTTATCTTGATTTTTTTTTTAGAAGTGCTTCCACCAAGTTCTGTGGCTTCCATCCTGAGAAAGTAAACTTTTCTGCCATTGCTCATCTAAGCTAGTATGGGAGACTTGTGGGACTCTTATTTTGAAGGGGGAGCACGTGTGAGGGGGTGATAAACGAAACGGCTTATATTTTGGTTGGTAACTGTAATAGTATCACATAATTTGACATGGGTTAAATCGTTACACTACTTTGTTATATTACTTTTCCTTTACACCCTCAAAATTGCCGGTTTAATTCTTATCTTCAAAAATTGGGGTTAACTCATTTTCCTCTCCTGTGGACGATACGAGTAACTAGTGCGGATGTCTAATGTTTTTTTGTTATGATTTTGCTCGATAAAACCAAAGTAGTTAGAGTACTTCCACCCTGGGGAAGTAAACTTTTCTGCCATTTCTCATCTAAGCTCGTGTGAGAATAGTACTTTTATTTTGAAGGGGGAGCCAATTAGTGTGATAGTGGACGACAACTATTTGGATAACTGAACTTCAGTCTGAATGTATATGGGGTGATAACGAAATATTTTGGTTGGTAGCTGTAATAGTGTCACTTAATTTGCCATAGGCTGATTTGTTACACTACAAGTTACATTACTTTCCCGTTACACACACTCTATTCAAATATCGGGATAACTCCAATCCTACATGCTCAAGTAACCAAATAATGTGGAGGAGTGATGTTTTTGTCATAATGCTTCTCGATAATGTGACAGTACTGAGTAACGCGTTACCCGGTGATGAAAGGAGGGCTATCCCGACCTCCCTCCTCTGGAAACCCTCCTCTCCTCTCTCGGTGACTCGCATGTTAAATCGTGGGCGTCTGCAGAGCGCCGTGGAGGGACAGCAGCCGGGATATAGGATGTCTGTCTTAGAGAGACAAGTCTAATGCTGCAGCCTGACAGTGTGAGGGACAGGATCATACTTGCAGGGTTTCCCACGTTTCCTATGACCAGAAGCGGACTGAGGACTCTGAAACTGACAGATATAACGTGACAGCCAGAGGAACGAGCGCGTCTGAGTTTCCTCCTGACAACAGGGGCCACTGTTCCAGGATGGCATACGTTGCGTTACTTCTCCTAACGTTACCTTGTGTTTTCAGTGCACGGACGGTGAGTTTTGTGGAAACATGCTGCTTTGATCACTCACCATTGCAAATTCTTGGACTGGGTTATCCAGTTTGCGTGCCAAAAGCAATGTAGTGAACTATTTGAACTTTTCTCCCTTTGGTTTCAGCGAATAACACTCCCTGGATATGAAACAGTGAGCTCTAACGATCCAAACAGGGACAGCCGGAAAGGTAGGCTCTTTAAATTCACCTACAAAAAAACACCTATATCTATATCTATAGATCCTGTGCTTCATTTAGAGAAGATTGTGTGTAAATGTCAGATCGTTTCAGCTGTAATAACTCAGGACTATATCACAATCCTGCTGTTGATGCAGCACACAACTGAAGCCTACAGGAGAGTGCTTGTGTTGGTCTGTGTCCCTTCTCACAGCAGCAGTGATTTAGTTGTCTGAAGGAAGGATGTAGCTCTTCAGATTTACTGTCCCCTGCCTCAGGCCTCCTTTGCAATAGAAGATGATAATGTCCATGATCAGAGCCACAGACTAACTCAAAGGATTCTTTGTCTGTGAGGTATTGGTATAACATACCGACCCCCAAACTGTGAACAAATGTTTTGTTGAGTTGTGCCTGTCTGCGTTCAGTAAGGCTCAGTAACAAATCTTAAAGACAGTGTGTGTGTGTGTGCTCTTTCCCAAGTTCTCACCACCAGTGGCGAAGAATGTAAATTCCCATTTCGTCAGGGTGGAAGCGTTCATCATCACTGCATCACCGTCAGCTCCTCAAGACCTTGGTGAGTCCCTGTGCGGCGCTTGTTAGCCGTGCGTCTGTATCGTGCGTACACGATCGCACAAAGTTGCCACACTCTTGCATTAGACAGAGAGACAACTCATCGCTCAACAAGAAGGGGCTGCCTAGTCATACTGTGGTTTTGCACACACACACACACACACACGCAAACCACAGACGTTGCAGAACTATACTGAACGTCACTCTCACACAGACAGACGGTGTTACGTCACTGCCTATTGTATGACTTGACCTCAAATTAACAAATACGTACATTTCTATTTGACTTTGCAGTAATAGCAGTGATTCAGCGTGGGTAGTTGCACCTAATTACAGCTCTCAGTTGCAGGGGATTTATTCTGCAGTGTAATCAAGAAACATAATGCAATCTTTAACAAGGTAATGAGGTAAAGGCTACATGAGATACAGTTTATCTTACGGGGTTATAAACACCTGTCACAGTAAAGCCGTCACGGTGTGTTTTTAATTACTTCCTCCTACACAGTTATCCAGAAAGCTACTGCAATATGCCAATATCCCAACGCTGGCCTATACTACATGTTTGTGTGATGTGGTGTGTGCACATACTGTATATATGTGTGTGTGTGTGTGTGTGTGAGTGTGTTTGCTCATGACTTCAGTGTCAGATAACTACCTCAGATGACTTTGCCATTATTGTTGATCCAGTGAGTGTGTGTGTTGAAGTATTGTCATGTTACTGAATGAGTGGATGATTGACAGAATTAATCGTCTGTATCGGTTGTTGATGGTTGAGAGAGGTTTGTTTTTTTCTTACGATCAAACTGGCAGCAAACTGTGCAGCGCTCCCGATCACAGAGAGCGTGTCATTACTTGCAGGTTCATATGATTTCATTGCAGTTTGTCGTCCAGGTGACTGGCCGGTGACTGTAATCTACCGTTTCAATGCATAAGTGAATGTTTCTGTTTTGTCACAGGTGCTCTCTCACACATAATTTTGACCGGGACCTGCAGTGGGGCTACTGTGCACCAGAGGTGACTCAGCCGGATGGTAAGTTTACCAAATAGGCCACACGCGTTCATTCAAGCATGTTTTAGGGATGTGAAATGGTCATTTGTTATCATTTACCCTCTAATTCTGTATTTCCTGGTTGATGTGTTTCAGTTTTTGTCCACACATCTAGAAGAATCATAGATCCGTGTCAGGTGAACCCATGCCAAAATGGTGGCGTCTGCACGCTGGTCCCGCACAGACGCTCGTTTGAGTGCTCCTGTCCCGAGAGCTTCACCGGGAGGCTGTGTGAGCAGGGTAGGTTGCCTTCAAGATTAAAAAGTCAGCATAGATGGAGATATCAAGGCTTGTTTTTCTACCGTCAGAAGCCATTTGCTGCCATTCATTCTTGTACAGTATGAAAAACAACTTCCACAGGCTTGAAAATGGCCTAATCCATCATAGTAAACACGAAGCCTTAATGTGTTTCTGCTTTATCGTTATTTCAGTGTTTTCATATCAGTGCGCACATTATGTTACACTCTGCTTACTGTCGATCACCCGACAGGAAGAAAGGAAAGTCTCTGCCAGGAAAGAATCCTTCAGAAACATGTCGCCTTACAAACTTTACTGTCACATCTGTGTCTTTTTATTTGAGGCGTCTTTGTTAGCAGGGACAGCAGTTCATTTTAAGGTAGGTTTGATGAAAAATGAGTAAACTGTTAAAATGTTTCAGATTTTTGATGGTTTGCCAAAACAAACAAAACAAAAAAATCCATATTTGATAAATATGGATTTATGGATTATGGATTTATCAAGAAATCTTGCTCTTCAACACCACAAAGTGCAACCCTCAAACGTTGCTCTGTCACGCTCCATTGACCGCTTCTCTTCCTCCTCCTCTCACATTTCAACCAATTGCCTTTTATGTGTTGTGTTGCCTTTTCAGAGAAGTGCTATGAAACCATACACCTGCGTTATTATGACATAGGAGAGTCTTGGGGAAGAATTCATCGCCGTAATGTGGAACAGTGCACATGTGTGGCAGGGGAAATCAAGTGTGAGAGAGTCCGCTACACAAGTAAGACATGCTTTCATCTATTGTTGCTCTGCTCCCACCGTGTCTTTCTCTTGTCGTCCTTTGTTGGGACGAGAGTGAAACCCGATAAGGGGTTGTCTTTACAATAACTTAAACACAATGTGCTTTCACAAACAGTTGAAGTGACTCTACTTTCCCTGAGACTCCTTTTGAGTTAAACGAACTTGCTTTATTCTAATTATTGACAAAAATTTCAGCGGGGTACCATGTATTTTTTAATGATTTACCATACTTAATGTACACCTTATATTTAAAACACCCCCTCCAACAGAAAAACTACAGATACAGAAAAGTGCGAAGACAAATTCTCCCATGATTCTGCCTTTTCGTCACGGTTCACACCTCATAGAATATAGTATCAGGTCTCCTCCAAACCCTATGAAATGTCTTAGATCATCTCATCGTAGTAAGCAGTGGATATGAAAGGCAGGCCCTTCCCTTTCTTTGATCACCTCTGCATAGTTACAAGTGTAACCTTGCCATGGAAGAAAAGAGAGATTATATGACTCACTGTGACTCAGGAATGGCGTTTTGGACACACCCCAGTGGGTCCGTGTGGTACTTTCATCTCAATGGGGGATGTTCGAGGGCATTTAACAGATTCCCAGCATAAAAGAGAAAGGTGGTTTCATGCTCCCTGGACCGAAACTGTTTGTTGTCGTGGTGTTAGGGGGCTTACTTCGTGGTTAAGTAAAGACATTCCTTCTATTACTAAATATGGCTGAATGTGCTTTTACTGTATGGGTTTCTTCCGCCTGTGCTCTCTAGATTACCCAAATACAGATGAGGATGTCACTAGTGTATTTGGTAGATGTTGCAATGGGTCTTAAAGGAATACTCTCACTTTTGGACAAATTAACTCCATTAAACATACACAGTGTGCTAAAACATTGGGAAGCATTGTAAAGAACGTATTAAATGTTGGACAGACAGCGATGGACTCGTCACACATCGCTCAGTTTGTCAAAAAGCTGGTGTATATCTTTGAAGTAGAGGTTATTGGTAGTGGTGTCAAGCTGACGTGGTGCGCCTCGATGTGTCCAGTGTGCCGGACGAACCCCTGTGAGAATGAGGGAACGTGCCGACTGATCGTAGTCACCGGGGAGGAAGTGTGTAACTGCAGGCCTGGCTACAGCGGACCCTACTGTAGCTTTGGTGAGTAAAAGCTAGATGGTATGATACTGTTCCCTTTAGTTCATTAGAAATATCAGTTAAATATCACAAACCAAAGATCACTAGGTTACATAAGATAGGTTGAAGATAGTAGATAGGATACACAGTCGACATCATCAGAGCAATGCTTATATACAGAAACATTTACCAGTCTATTGAATGGCATTGTGTGTGTGTGTGTGTGTGTGTGTGTGTGTGTGTGTGTGTGTGTGTGTGTGTGCCTGTGCGTGTGTGTATGCACGTGTGTGTCACATGGCACAGAGCCTGAGACAGAGTGCTATAACAACAG
>OMLI01099088.1:0-17766 GCA_900302605.1 Rondeletia loricata
TTCACTTGTACGGGAGACCCATCAGCACTCCACTCGAGGCAGGACAACTGATTTTGTGCCCTGTCGTTTTAAAACAATGATGGGGAAAAACAGTTTCCAGTACAGTGCAGCAGTGCAATGGAATAAGCTAACTAAAGAAATGAAATCAAATAATTCCCTGACTCTCTTCAAAAGAGCTCTAAAAGGCTGGCTACAAAATAGCCAGTAGGGATTATGGCTGGGAATAGACCTTCGTGAGACAGGTAAATTTTTGTACTGATGATATGTAGTAGCAATAGTAATTCTGCACTGCTGATATTTATATATTATTTTTATTATTATATATTTATTTTATATTATTTATGTTATTGTTTTTATTGTTATAATGCATTTTGATTGAGTCTGTGGATGTATGTGTTGTTTGGTGTTTTTCCATCCAAGGACCACAATGGAAATAAGACTTCGGGCTTTATTGTGTTTATCCTTGACAATTTTATATTTTTAATGTATCTGATGATGTCTCTGCCTGAGCTACCTCATATATGTTTTATGTAAAAGTCTGTCAAATAAAATCAATCAATCAATCAATTATACCCACAGCAAACGAATTTGTATATAAAAGTATATAAAAACAAAATGTCAATTCTATTGTTTATGAAGAACCTGCATATGAGGATTAAAGTCCTGTTTTTGTTTTTTTTTGGGGGGGGGAGACTGGATTATCTCTATGTATTAAAATGTAGCGGTATTGCCCTTTAAATGTAACCGCAAACCACACGCGATAGACTCTCGCGATCTTTTACATAACCAATGCTGTTGCTTCCATAGACATATATATATCTATGGTTGCTTCCTGCTTCTTCTCCCGTTGTCACCATAAAAACCGTCCTAGGAAATCTCGTCGACTTCCATTCCGCCGAGGCTTTTGGTCGCCAGAGATCCAGATATCGAGTTGAGGTTTGAGATGGATATCCTGGAGGTTGTGCCGTCCAGCTTCGGATATGTGATACTCACTTACCTCTACAGCTGGATCATGTTGTCTTATCTCGGACTCAAGGTTGGGGCTGCCAGGAAGAAGTACGACGTCAAGGTAGTAGAAGTTTAGTCTTCACTGGAGTTATGGATCATCTTGATAGCAGTTATACTGAATTGGACAGAGGTGTAAACTCAATTTTGGACCCTCAGACATTGTTTGTAAGCTTTCTTCTATTTCTGTTTTTGGCTAATTGTGAATTTAGCATGAACTTTCATCTTCCTTTTGCAGTATCCTACCATGTACAGTGACAAGGAGCAGGTGTTCAACTGCATCCAGAGAGCACACCAAAACACCCTGGAGGTTTACCCGCAGTGGCTCGTCTTCCAGACCATTGCAGCTCTTGTCTATCCGGTATATATATATATATATATGTTTTTAAACTCATCTATTTTGTATTGCTGTTTGTTATGTGTGAATGCACCGTCAAGATTGCTACTCAATTTCGTTGTACTCTGTGCACTGACAATAAAGGAATTCTGATTCTGATTGATCTTACGTACATAGCCACAGTTGGTATGTTTATCTATTGCACCATATGAAAGCAATTCAAGTTTCTCTTTATTCTGAGTCATATATACCCCACACAATATTGTTTGGACACACAAGTGGATGTTGAAGTCCACTGATATGATTTCTACAGATAATGTCAGACGTGGGAGGGGCAATAAGCCGTTCTGGGTGATCTTTGGCAATACATTCTCCAGATAACAGAAAGAGCCACGCCCCCTTAGACAATGTCACAATGACTTGGTGTATTTTCAGCAAACTAATAACACTGCTTTCTTGTTTTCTTTTCTTTCTCCTGTCATAATCTCAGTTAACAGCGTCTGTGCTGGGGGCCATCTGGGTGACCAGTCGGTTCTCCTACGCCTGGGGCTACTACACAGGAGGTAAAGTCACCGAAACTCAGCTCACCCACCCTTTATATTTGTGCAACAGAGTTTACACCACCTTTTCAGGCTGACCTAAATCTGTCGTAAATACATAATAAGTATACGTAGTATAAAGCCGATGATATGTATACTGTGTAGCTATATATTATAGTAAATAGTATGAAAACTGATGTAAGTTAGGGGGTTTTAAGGGGGGGGAAGCATACATTAATGCTTTTCTGAAGGTATATTTTTTATATTGGTGGTTGTTTTGCTTTGTAATGATCAGTGACTGGAGGTCATAGGTCACCCACCTTCTTATCTACCATTTAATAATTAATTAGGATTACCAAAAGACATGCATGTAACGTTAGGTACACTCCTGCCATTGCCCTTGACCAAGGCATTGGCCTCAGAACTGGAGACCTGCCTGGTTAAATAAAGGTTAAATCAAAATAAAATAAAATTGGCTGAACCTCTCTCTTTATTGCTCCTTCACCCAGTTTGGTTTAATCATTCACATAAGAGAGTGATAGGGTAAAAGAGCAAAAGGTTTAAGAGAGATTCACATCTATTTTTTTTTTTATCTGTGAGTCTAAATGATGGTAATCATTCTGTTGAGCTATAATGGAGCAACAGACATTACATCTATTATCTGCAAAATATTGAGTGTTACGATTCTCAAAATCTGACCTCTAGTGAACAAATAGAGTATGAATAAATCATACTAAATTCACTCTTAAGTTTAATATTATTCTGTTTTCTGTTTCTTTCCAGATCCAGCCAAGAGGATGAATGGTGCCTACGGGTACATTGGATATTTAGGAGTCATCGTTCTTTCCATAGCTGTGGCTGTGCAATTGCTCGGAGGCTTTTAAGTTAGCTGATTTTCATCTTGTATTTGCCCTTCTGACTGTAAACAGTGTACTCATCTATACTAGCTTGTATGACCATATTCAAATGTACAAGTATCATCTTTTAATTAGCTGTACAATTCTTTAAATGCTGAACGTATTCAGTGCATTTTTTCCACTAACTTGATGTCTTTTATTCCAATATTTGTTGTAATCTTCTGCTCCATTTAATAAACAAAACACTATATGATTATACAATAAAGTAGACACTGATTTACAATGTATCCAGCTGTGCTTGTGTTCCGTAATTATTATATATACTATAACTCTATTCACTAATGCAAGCATTCCAGTGTGAGCAACAAAAGGGTCAGCGGCAGGCATCAAGGCCCATGTGACTCACACATGATCTCTCATGGACAAATCTTCCATCAATGGGAATATACAGCAAACGGCTTCAACGAAGTCTGCAGAAGAAAATCCTGACAAACAATCTAGATCCATGTTCTGATAACTGTTTCTAAAAAACTGTTTCCACCGACATAACCACTTTGTAGAACTGTATTTAAACAGTGTTTCTTTCACTCCCACCCTCCCAAAGAAAGAAAGACAGAAAGAAACTAATAATAAATCACAATTATAATAGCAAGTCATGCCTCATTGTCCATATGACATATATATGTATATATATATATCTAAGCCATCTTAAGCTACAACACCTACTGGAACCGGTCCTGAAAAGGATCCAGGAGTGACTCTGAGTCTCAGAACCAAAATGACCCCCACATCTATACAACATTCAGTAGGAGCCACTGATCTAATATCATTGAAATCCAGTGTATCCTTATGTTTTATGTTTCTACAAAGTGCGCATCTGCTATGCTGCCTTCAATGGCCACTCCTAAACTCGTGCCTCCGAAGGTCAACAATCGTAAATATGACTTGTCGCGCATTCAAGTGCTTTTGTTCGGAAATAACAACAACGTCGACCGTGTAACAAAGTAGTTTTTGGTGGGTGTTGTTTTATTTTCGAAATCAAGTGGCACAGAGCTTCTTTGTGCTGCATTGTCAGACAGAAGGGAAGAAAACGTGCATCAGGTAAGTTGTTGAATAATACATCACTTTTATCATCAATTGTTTACGAAGGTTCCATGCTGTCGCGCACATCTTGGCAAGTCGATTATCATAGGAAATTCCGTTTTCCTAAATCGCATTTACCACTTTGGGTCGTTCATGCCCGCTAAACTCGTAATTGCCAAAATTCCCGACAGCACGTGAAGGCACCATTACCCCTCAGCCACTCTGGTTCTCTACATCAAAAGGGTGTGGATGGACTGCGCATGTGCATGACTGAGCTCACTCGGAAGCGAATGTAGGGAGTATCGAGGGGGTCCACATCAAAAAACAGAAAATAAAAGGTATTTTTCACTTTGAAAACGACATAATAACACGGTAATAACGTCGGGACGTCAGTTTACGCCTGAAAATACCGTTGTCTTTTGAGTTATGTTGTTATTTTGGGCGATTTCGCAACGTGAAGGAACCTCCAAGGAAATGTTTGTTGCTGCCAAAACCATGAACAAAGGCTCTCGCGACACAACGTCTGACTGCCCTGTTTGTTATACGACACATTAGACCGGATCCATGTACAGCCTGGTTATCACACTGACGTACACACAGCCGTTAATTTGGTTTCAACATTTTGGGTTTACACGATTGTTGGTTGGTTTGTGTTTGTAGCCAGGGATTAGTTCAGCATCATCATCCCTGTACCGCGCGTGCGCATAAGGATATAAGTTGGATTTTTCAGAGTTCGTGCGTCCGTTTTTTTGGCTTGTCGAGATGACGTTGAGTTTCTCTATGACGTTTCTGAGGTTGGTGTCGTTTGTCATATTTACATCGTGTTGGACCTAACACTCCCTTTTCCTGTTTTCCCAGAGTCATGTCGGGATTTCTGGACGGAATCCGGTGTGGAGACTGCGAGTGCAATGTGGACTGGGGAGAGAGAAGGAACACCATTGCGTCTGTAGCTGCTGGCGTACTGGTATGTTGTCCGCTGTATGGAGGTGTACCCAGTGTATCTGGAGGGGTATCAGGAGGAAGACCCACTACTCCAAATGAGCTTACATTTTTACATTGACTTGTCATTGGTCAGTAACGTGTCATTTGACTCCCTACATCTCGTGTCGCTGCAGTTCTTCACTGGTTGGTGGATCATCATTGATGCAGCAGTGAAATATCCTGACGAGTCACAGTTCCATCATGCCTATCACACCTGTGGAGTCATCGCTACGCTGGCCTTTCTCATGTAAGACTGACTTCTCAGCTTTTCTTTCATTCTTCTTTCTTGTAAGTTTTAGATCCTTCAGTTTCAGAGTCTGAGACCTTCAGATAATATATATGCCTCTTACAGCTCTTTTAAGGGCAGGCATACTTATTATTCCAATGATAATAATAATGTGCTAAGTAGCTTCTGATGTGTTTGTGATTGTTTTTGTCTTTTCTTATGGACTTACTAGGATAAATGCGGTATCAAATGGCCAAGTGAGAGGAGACAGCTACAGCGAAGGCTGCATGGGACAGACAGGTGTGTGTGTGTGTGTGTGTGTGTGATGATGATGATGATGAACTATATTCTGAGTACATTTCCTTTCCTCTCTGTTTCCAGTTTGTAATAAAGGAGCCTATATTCCACGTTCATTGGCTAATGGTATATTTTGTCATTTAAGTGAAGCAATGTTGCATGAAATAAATTTAAAAAGGTCCTTTGTAGGGATTATGCTTCCAGCTAAAATGTCTGACCTCTTCACTGGTCAGCTGATTAGTCTAATGCTGTCTGTCTTTAATGGGATTGGAAGTCCAGAGACGTCTGGTTTTTACTTGTGCTGTAACGTGTCAGTTTGCTTGTATTACTGTTTATAACACACACACACACTCGTACACAAACGCAGAGTCACCCAGTAACCCGCCCTTCTTTATCTCTGTGCAGGAGCTCGCGTGTGGCTCTTCATCGGCTTCATGCTGGCGTTCGGCTCCCTCATCGCCTCCATGTGGATCCTGTTCGGAGGCTTCGTAGTGTCCCGTAAGTCCCGCATGTCTACTTGGCCCATCTCAACGTGCGCTTACTATACAGCAATGGATTGTGGGCTGTGACAGTGAGAAGCATTTTATAGTATCGAGCCCCGTAGTAGTATGTCATGTTATGCATTTAGTAGCTCTAAAGAGTCGACATTAGAAAACACTTTAAATCAGTCTTCGTCTCAGTGCAACATGTTATCACAAATTGTAGAGATCACAGATAATCCAATATGTTGCGGTAACTGTGTACAGTAAATACAATGTTACAAAAATAAAGTTCAATACACAGTATATACTTCATACATTATGTAAACTGTGACACTATTTCAAATATAACATCTGTTTCTGTAACATCTGTAAATGTGTGTGTGTCTTACAGAGAAACCTGTTGTGTACCCTGGTATCGCCATTTTCTTCCAAAACGCTTTCATTTTCTTTGGGTAAGTTAATTGTGATCAGATGTGTCATATTTCCAACCCATGTATACCGCATTAGTATTTTGTGTAAATGGTTTGTTGTTCTTCTGATTTAGGGGTTTGGTCTTCAAGTTCGGACGTACCGAGGATCTGTGGCAGTAACGGACTCTGTGTGTCTTTTTGTCCACTGTTCTACACTCTGTATTGTATGAGACAATATGCTTTAGCAGTTATTCACTTTATATATATATATATTGTCTTTTTTTAGCTTTCAAATTAACATGTTTAATTTATAACTTTTGCTGTATAAACGCAAAATCATAACTTTCTAAGCACAAATTGTCATTGATTCCTGGAAAGTTAATGCATTTTTCCAAATATGGCACATCTTTACACGCATCTCTTTGCACTCCAAAATTGTGGAGCCATGTTGTTACAAAGGTTTATAACTTTGCCTTGTGTATCTTGGGAGCCTCACTACCACAAACTGTCCACATTTATTTTGGCTATACTTTAATTTGAACTGTCCTCTGTCGAGTGGGAATAACATAAGTTATTAAGGTACAAAATATAATTGAGAGCAATATTTCATAATACTGTACATATATTAACTGAATGTAACCATATGGGGTGAGTTGTTTGTATTTTTCCTGAAATAACACAATGTGGGGTCTTAAACTTAGCAGTCATACAGATTTATTGTTGAAGGTTAACTCGATTATACTGCTGACCTGAGATCGTGTGTGTGTGTGTACTTGAGATATGTATTTGACTGCAGTGCTTATACATTTGCCTGTGTAATAACCAAACCATGAGGTCATTTTTCGACAACCATGGCAGCATTAAAGAGAAACATTCTAAGGCGTAAACGAGTCTTACTTTCCTGTTCATCCTCATTATTTTTATTTTTTCTAGTCTTGCACCCGTGAAAATACATCTAATGACTACTGTTCATGAAAAGTAAGGATAATTGTATGGAATTATATACAATGACATGACTCGATGTCAAAAATGCTTTGTACTTCCAGTGCTAGACTTGATCCACTTCTCCCTTCTCCAACTTCTCACTTGCGCACTGCAAGATGGGGAAACTGCAAAACATGAACATTTTCAGTTCAGCACTCTCAACACTGGATTTAGTTGTATCTTGTTATTATGGATTATGTGTGTATTGTGTTTTTTTCCTTTTTCTTTTTGGAGGTATTGCACAGCACTAAATAATGCCAAATGCAATACTATTGACTACAAATAATTATAAGCTTCATAAAGTGCCGTTCAAAGCAGCGTCAGAAAGAATAGACCTGTACTTTGCCTATTACAAGAGTACAAGTCTTGATTACCAACCTCCCAGAAAGCCTGGTCATCAAAACACTTCTTGTCTTGCGGCGGTCTCCAGAAGTTCCACTTGAGTAGGAGGCCTTTGGACGGCAGCATGTACAAGTTGTTAGGAAAACAGGGCTTATGAATGACCAACATGCTTTACATGTACACCTGTGGTTGTCAACCTGTGTACTGCAGCACACTGGGGGTCTAAGGAGTGAGCTCAGGTGTGCCCTGACATAAAAAATCTGTGTCAAGTAAAATATTTCTTATCTTTTTTAAATATTCAATTTATTAAACTTTTGATCACACTATCGCTGCAAGATAATGCAATCTGGGCCTTGAAAGCAGCTCTTTGTGTTTTCGCTGCCCTCATGTACGATCATCCAAGGCTGTTTATTATAGAAAGCAACTTGATGGAGAGAAGACTCACCTGTAATGATTCCCATGGACATACTAAGACTCAGGGTGATGAGGAGAGTACAAATGTGAAACACAGCAAACCGGATTGCCCTGTGAAAAGGACACCAGGGTGTCAGACCTTGTGTGTGTGTATGCGTGTAAATCATATGACCGTGAGTGCATCCCTACGTTGTGTGATCATCCGAATCCTTTATCTGCAGGAGCAGATGTGCTAGCCATCCCAGCAGACCAGGGAGTCCATGTGCACTCAGAACACCGCAGGTGTCATGGCACTCGAACGCCAGCAGCATGTGGAGCTGGAAGACACAGGAAGGTTGTAAGGAGGTACAACAACTAGAGTATTTGGTAAAACAAGGGAAACGTGTTCGCTTGGCGATCAAAACCTTGAGGTAACGGAATCCCAGGGCTGATATCGCAGCGGCGGCAAATCCGATTGTCATGGCTTCCCACGGCAGATGAACTGCTGACATGGAAACCCCGATGGCGACACCACCAGCAAGGGTGCATCTCTGCATGTGGCCCTGATGGAGGAATGAAGACGCAAGGCCAAGCTTAAAATCAATCCTCACGTTAATATTACGCATCCCTCTTATTTTGAAAGAAAGTGGGCAGTCCTCCCTAAATTAGTTATTCTTTACTGACTTGAAGATACTGAAGAGTGAGACAACATGAGCCGGAATTTGAACCTTATAGACTGCTGTAATGTAATGTCCACTCCACCATCTATAGGTACAAACATGCCGTTCTGATGTACTAACTGTTCTGTTTATCAATTATTACAAGAACATTTATTTTGGAGTATTATTCCAAAATAATTCTCTTTGTTTTCTCTTAAGCAAATCTATGAGATTCTTTCATGGTTCTCCTGCTCCACAGACAGCTACAGGCCCTGTCACTGATCTCCCAGCTAATAGTGACTTTATCCACTGAGTGGCAGCATTTTGTGTTAACATATTAAATCTCAGATCATACCGGGTTGAGTTTTCCTTTGGGGCTGGAGAGCGCAGACACAGCAGCCGCTGTCACAGCACTAACAGCCAGGGCCAGGTAGGTGCTGTAAACCGCCCAGAGCTTCCTCCAGGGAGCAGGATGGTCCACGAGGACCGAGTTAAAACTGGGCCAAAACATCCAGAGAAACACAGTCCCTGGACAGCAGAGTCAGCAGATGACATTATTTCAGAGCAGATCTAAGCACACTTGTTGTGAAACAGTAACATCAGAAAGGCATAGTCTACTACACACCCAACATGGAGAACAACCCTGCTCTGCGGTCAGATTTCTCTTTCTCAAATGGCTGCTCTGATCCTTTCCGATACAGGACCCACGTCAGCATCAGTCCAAAGAAGGCCCCGAAGATGTGAAGCAGCATGATGCTGTTCAGAGGCCGCACCTAGAGTTAGAAACCATCATCATCAGCTGATCACCAACAGAATCAGGATATTCACCAAGTGCATATAGCATGTATGAGGAATCAATGTTGCACATACACTACATATTATACACGATGATGTGACTACACACACAATTATGATGCACAAGAAACGGTAAATGGGTGGGACATGGCTGGGTGATGGTATTTGGGTGGGAACACGGCTCTGGGGAAGAAATAAAAACACTGACAAAACACGCAGCAAACCTGGTGAGAGGTCACCGATAATCTTTACTGAACGTCTCCTATCCAGAGTTGGTACAGCAACGGCCTTCGTCGACCTGAAGAACTAAACTAAGGGGCGGGTAAGACAAGATTAAAAGGTACTTGCCTTCAGGAAGGTCTGGAGGATCCATCCATTCAGGACGAACCCTGACACCTCCAGGAGGGCGATGAGGAGCAGGTGGACGGGGTTGGTCTTCCCCAGCACTGCACCCATTGAAATGAGGGCAGAGGCTGTGCCCATCTCGGCAACTACCAAGCTGTGGCAAAATGCATCAAGCGTTCACAACCTTCAAAAATTAGGACTGTGAAACATGCTACAGCATTATGTTTATTATATTCGCAGCATTTAGTTAACACTCTTATTCAGCGTGTCTTACTATGAGTGAGTGGGTCGGGGATCAGTGTGTTGCTCAAGGACACTGACAGTTGTGGGTATCGAACCCGTGACCTTTTTGGGTGTGGGATGGACACTCTAACCACTAGGCCACTCTACCGCCCACACATTAAAGTTCACTATTACTTCCATTCTAGATTAAATATATCTAGGACAGCTAATATTCAACAAATTGACACATTTACATATATATTTAATGTAGTAGTATAGTAGTATAGTATAGTATAGTAGTATACTGCAGCAGTCATTCAGACATGTGACCGTGAAGAACAGGTCGATCCAGTTAAATCCATGCCTGATTGCACATGAGTTGTGCAACTAGAAAATCTGGACTGTTTGCTTTAGTGTATAACCTACCTTCTCAAATCGACCCTGATCTTTCCTCTGTGGTACCAGGACTCGAAGCCGTTGACGATGACCGCCCATTGGGTTGCCATCACTGCCACAAGGAGGTTGAACCCAGAGCCACTGAAACCATAACGCACTAGGAAAGTACCAAGGAAGCCAAAACCTAGAATCACCACCACATTCACATCCTGGAACTCTGCAAGAGAACAAACACTGTTATATCGCTGTATCACACAAAGACATACAGTACTGTGCAAAAGTCAGAGACCGCCCTTTCGTTTATTTCATTTCCAGTCAAAATGGCCATGAAGTGCATGTTACTCATTTTTCAGTGTCAGAAAAAAAAGCAGGGCTCGTTATCTTGCTGCAGAATTAATTGGTTTTCCAGAGGGGATTGCATGATGTATTAAGATTTGTTTGTATTTATCAGCATTCATGATGCCTTCAATCCAAAACAAATCACCAACTCCAGATGTTGTTCTACATCCCCAAACCTGCACTGATCCTCCACCATGCCTGACTGATGGTGGTAGACTTGGTTCCGAGAGTCTTTCATTGCGTCGGCGGCGTACATGCTGCCTTCTGTTACTTCCAAACATCTCTAATTGAGACTCATCAGTCCATAAAACTCCACATCTCAGGTGTCCAGTTTCGGTGTTCTAGTGCACATTTTCTTCTCTTCTGTCTATTTCCTTTTCTCAGTAGCGGCTTTTTGACAGCAACACGTCCTTTCAGACCCGTAGCGTTGAGTTGTCTTCTCATCGTGGAGGGATCCACAGCAAGCAGATCTGAAGCAAGAGTGGAGCTTGATTTGTACTGTCTATCTGATGGTGATAGTTTTGGTGGTCTACAAGGTCTTGCACAGTTTTCTCTATATCTTGGTGGTCTCCATCTCCATGGTCCTGGAATCAGCTCCAGAAAGATATTAAACTGGATCACTTCATCCCTTTGGGTGATTTTAAAAGTTGACTTCAGATGTTAAAAACTGAGGTTTGCATCTGTTTTGCTTGAGATTGTATAAATGTGTAATTTGTGTTGTGCTTTTGTATTGTATTGTATTTGATGTTGTAATCTCTGCTTGTTGCTCCCTTGTAAAAGAGATAACCGTCTCAATGGGACTCACCTGGTTAAATAAAGGAGAAATAAAATAAATTAAAATCTTACAATAATGTTTCGAACTCCAGTTTTGGAAACTTGTAATTTTGTGTAATTTTATGTTAAATATATGTTTCCTGCATTATTGTTTGACACAAAAAAATAAATAGTCTGTACTGAATGGCCGTTTGACTGGAAATTGAATGAACAAAAGGATGGTCTCTGACTTTTGCACAGTACTGTAGTCCAGTTATATGTTAGCTGTTAGAACAATCTTTAGGAGGCCTTTGGTCATCTGCACCCCCCGTGTCCAAGATAGCCACCCATGAGCTTATCATTGCCCAACAGTAATAGCAGCCCCTCCCCATCCTACTCCAGTCTCTCTCTGTTATTTTTCTGTCACATTCTGTCTGAAAAGCTTAACAACTGTATTACTGCTTCGATTAAACAGGATATCTAAAGAGGCATTGATGAGATATTTCATTGAAAACATGAAAACGCCTTATTTCCACCCCCCACCGCTCCCCAAAACAACTCACCTGAGTAAAAGTTTCTGAAAGTATTTCCATCTGTCTGGACATTTTGTTCGAGCTCAACGTAAAAGGCATATATGACAATGAATCCAGTCTGCAAGAAAAAGAGCAGAGGTGCCAGACGGGAGCGCAGACTCGGTGCGTACTGAGGAGCCATGGAAGAACTTTTCTGCGCACTGGAGTTCAAACTGGATCATCCGCTACTGCTACCGCTTTGAAAAGGGGCGTGACCCCAAGCCATGAAGAGCCCTTCATGTTTATCTGCTGCCGGGCCAAGCAGCTTCCCAGGACACATCCCTCAATTCGTTCTTAGCTACTTAGTGATCTTGCGTTTGATTCTGATGCTAAGTGAAAGATGAACTTTACTCTTCTCAACCAGACTTGCTAAATGACAATAAAGCTTTTCTTTGCCTCCCTTCAAGACTATTATTTTGACTTATTTATGAACGGTTTAGGTTCGGGTATGTAATGACGCACTTATATTGAATCACATATTTTCTACAGATATCTATGACTGTCTTTTCTAATGCTATAACTATTACATCTATTTTACTTGGATAGTACTTAGTTATTTCCAATCATTACAGTGTAATTAATGGCCTTATTTTTGACTAAGATGTCAGGTGGAGCCTTATAGTCCCAAGGTCATGATGTGACTCCAGGAAAAGATGAATGTAGAGTAGCATAACAGCTTCACTTCCAGTTTGAGTTTGATCTTTAGGAGAGGTCTGTATTTTAACAAAGGCATTTAAATAACAAAACCACACAAATAATTGATACTTGAAAAACAAATGTAAAAACAACTATTGATCCAACACAACTGTTATATTTGGTCTCAAACACTGTCCAGATGTCTTAAATGCTATGCATACAATGTTGACTGTAGCACCACTTACAATTCCCTACAGAAATAAAACTATACAGGCAGTACATTATTTTAGAGACATCAGAGGTGATATCTTTTATTGGGGAAAGATTTAAGGGAAAGGGATGTGTCAGGGTTGGTGGATTGTAAATGGGTGTATGTGTTACGGTAAATGTGGGAAAATGGTAAACTGGTAAATCAAGGGCTTTACTTTGAACTGCAGCAATGTCACGATCCTTCCTACCTGCACGTAAGAATAAGACCCCACGATACCTGAACTCCTCCACTTTTGGGAAGCTGCTCACCTGGATGGGGCAGGCCACTGTTTTCCATAAGAGAACCATGGCCTCAGACTTAGAGCTGCTGATCCTCATCCCGTTTTTGACCCTGGCACCCCAGACTCCTGCAGAACCTCTCACTGGACACCTTGGGGAACACGGTCGTAAGGTTTTTCCAAATCCACATACCACATATAGACAGGATTAGCAAATGCCCATAACCCCTCGATTATCTATGAGGGTAAAACGCTGGTCCACTGTTCTGTGACTAGGACGGAATTTGCATCGTTCCTCCTGAATCTGAGGTCTCCTTTCCAGCACCTTGGCATAGGCTTTCCCAGGGAGGCTGAGCTGTGTGATTCCCTGAAAGTTGGAACACACACTCCGGTCTCCTTTTTTGAAAACCACCACCCCTGTCTGCCAATCCAAAAGCACTGTTCCCGAAATCCACGCAACATTGGAACCTAGCCTAGCCTACTCGGTACCACCAACCTTAGACCCTCAGTTAAGACAAGGGAAAAAACTCCCAAGAAAACCTTATTAGGAAAAAAAATTAAGAAACCTTTAATTCAAAGAGGGATCCCCCACCAGGACGGTTGAGCGTGCAACCATTTCCCCACATTTACCGTAGCGTGCACATATGTGTGTGTGTGTGTGTGTGTGAGCACAGGTGTCAATGTGCTCAGGAGTCACTCTTGATGAAAGTGACCTCCATCTCCACCTTTTCCTTCTGCTTCTCCTTTTTCTGCTTTCTACATCTTGGGGTAAGGGCATTGAGGAATCTCCTAGGTGTGTAATGATGGTAATGGCATCATTTTATCAGAAAAATACTAAATAATCAGTGCTATTGGTGGGAGGAGGTAGTCATGATATTCTGTCAATAAATGCTGCAGTTGATGCTTATAATGTTGATGGTGGTGATGATGATGATGATCGTGGTGATGAGGATGTACTGTATATTATACTATGGACAAGGGGTCACTCAGGCCTGCTTTGGGGGACCTGCTATGGACATTGCACTGGTGCAAGTCACCCTTTTTATGTTATGTTTTTGTGTCTAGTTTTGTATGTTTATGTCTCGTGTTGTGTACCATGTATTTTTATACTTGCTGCAGCACTAATTGCCTACCTGGACTATAAAATTAACTTGAACTTGATCTCAATGGCATTTGGGCTTGATATGTGTACATTTTTTACCGCTGTACTGAATATCTTGAGAAATTCATTTTGAAGTAATGAATTACAGAACTCACATTGGTATAACATTTTGGTAATGCTAAAAAAAAAGATGATTACAATTAATTTAGTCCAAAAACTGTTAACCCTCAATTCAATTCAATTCAGCTCAAATCCCATAGACATACATTACATTTAATGTCTCTCTCTCTCACACATACACAAAATAACCTGGCAACAAAACGTGGATGGCCCACAAGGCCTTGAGGCAGGCCTGTCAATGACCCATACACAAAGGCCCAGCAGATATAAATAACCCCGTCATGTTAGGATGGATGCTTTTCTATCTACCACAAAGGGACTGCATATTTTCTGCACCATCATTAACCTCATGCAGAAACCTCCAGGAAAGAGCCCGCCTCCGTGGCCAGCTGATTGGTCAATCACCGATGCCCGATTTGTCCACAAACGATTTGATTGGTTGAACGGCGTGGTCGTTGTCTCCTCCCCTTCCCTGTCGTGTTTGGCGGATGAGAGCTAAGCGACAGGCCACGGAGGAACATAAATGGCTCATCTTTGCTTCGATCAAAGTGAGAGGCCTCGGCAAAAAAGATTGATTGGACCCACTATCCGTCTGACAATTTGACGTACGTAAATTACAGCGCGGTCTGGGGCGTATTGAGCCTGCGCTGAGAGGAAAAGAGGAGGTTCCCGAAGAGAGTCCTTTATTTATTTCTTTGTTTCCAGTGGGGGGGAAAATAATAATAACAGCGACATATACTGCACGCGCTTCATTTATTATCTTTGTCCGTTTACGCAAGAAAACTGGATAAAATTACAGTGGGCATTCAAAGGCCAAAGCGAAGGGGAGGAGGATGAAGCGGCGCAATGCGGACTGCAGCAAACTCCGACGGCCGTTAAAACGGAACCGAATCACCGAGGGTATATACGGCAGGTACATGGAGCATGACGAGGGGCCGCTGGCGAGCTCCAGGAGGCTGCCTGCTCCAGTTTAAACACCCTATGATTGGTGTCACTGAATTGCCACCGCCAGCTAGCTAGTTCACCTACCCACGGGTAGCTACTAGCGACAGCTTAGCACATGCTAGCTGTGTGTTGTTGTTATAGATTAGCAGTTAACGTTAGCTGTAGCGTTAGGCCTCGAAACAGCCTGTTTTGAGTCATATCACAGAGCCTCTCTCCCACGACTACCTGAACTAATTTGTAGACAGTGGATGTTTGGATGGGGGTTGATACTAGGAACCTTGGCTATCTAACGTTAGCTGAGTCAAAATTAGCAGCTAGTGTGTTAGCTAAGGTATGCTAGCTAGCACTGCAGTTTTGTCTGCTCAACTAAACTCAACCAATAACAGTGTAACTTATGTTAATGTTAACCATAAACCTAGATTAACAACATAGCTTGTAGGCAGCCTGACTTGTGTAGTGATTGTGCTGCACTCTTTTGTCTTGGGTTACGTTACTTGATTGATAGTCAGCTGTGCTGCCCAGCCACACCTGACAGGTCCCACCTGTCAATGACTTCCTACACACCTGACAAACCAAATGTAAAAGGCTAGCGTAACTAGCGTTAGCTGCTTTCACACGTGGCATCTAACGCTACAGATGTGAGGCAGTCATTGAGATATTGAACAGGTGACTCTACTACAAAACAACAGAGAACACTCCTATGTCTGTGCAGGTCTTAGTTTAAACATTTAAACTTAAAATATGAAGCTAGGATGGAACCAGCACCAAAAAAGCTCTATAACATGCTGCATTTGTACAACTTACTTCCTAGACCCCTAAGACATTTGTAGATCAGACTTTGGCAATGTTGTCATGTCCCAAGCAGCATCACACACACCAAAGTACATAAGTAGGCCCACATTGTCAAGGTGGCTCCTTTTGATTGCACATGCCAGAGTACAGTGGTCTGTTAATGATGTGGATTGTTTTAGATGCAACCTTATGCATACAGTGTTTCTTTAATTTATCCTCAATGTACATATATCCATTTGCATCTTATAACATGAGCTGCTTAGACTAAATGCAGCGCACATACACATCTAATCTCTCAAATAGCAGCAGTAGGCTGCACACATACTTCTTATATTCACACTTGATAACATCCCCACACACAAACCAGATTCTCTTTGATTTATTGAATTATTCACAGATTTGCCATATATTGGCTGTAGAGATTAAAAATGAGAATTGTTCTTGTTGCCACAAGTCACATTCACAATATAAAAGAAATACTTGGAGAGGGTTGTTGTGTATTTGTGTTCCAATACATGTTGTGCTTATGTTATCCCATGTTTGATCTCTCCATTTTGTTTAGTACCTTCCTGTACCTGAAGTTCCTGGTGGTGTGGGCACTGGTGCTGCTGGCAGACTTTGTGTTGGAGTTCAGGTTTGAGTACCTCTGGCCGTTCTGGCTCTTCATCCGGAGCGTGTACGACTCCTTCAGATACCAGGGGCTGGTGAGTGGCTGTGTCCTGATGCTTCAACATTATCCTTTCGTAAGGAAAGAGAGAGAGCAGTGACATGGGCAGCTTTTCAACCCTTTCTTTCTCTCTGGGCTACACTCATAACTTTTGGCAGTGCACTAGACCAAACAAGTGCAGACATGTGCTGTGAATGATATACTTAGATTATCCTCCTCTTCTGATTTCCCATTGGGATGTTAAGTTTTGATGTTCCTCATAATCTCTGAGCATTATGGTTAACATGTGGTCAGTGGGCTTTCAGCTATTAAAGGAATTGGCCGGTCTGCTAAGACCCCAGGTTAATTGTTGACATGGTCTATGTCGAGATGAAAATCAGCCATGAGTTTTGATCAACCCTCTCTCGCGGTGTACCGGCGTTCCGAAATTTGGCTGTTGGCCAGTCATTGAGATCCATTGTATTCCAAACGAGTGTTCAGCAGCTCCCATAGCTGTGTCTTTATTATGTCCAACACAAGTAAGCACATACGAACTATCCTGGCAAGGTGGTTTTCTCCAATAGTGCTCACAAACCAAGAAATAAACATGTTTAGATTCCTGCGCATGCGCCACTGAGACGCTGAGAAATTCAAATCAGACGGGTCCGTGAGCATGTAACCTGACTCTGCTGAGCATGCGCAGTGGCGTCTAAACACAGAATCCTATCGTCTCAGCGTCAGAGTCCATGACTCATGGCATGAGCGTGCAAGAGTTTTCTCAGCGTCTCAGTGGCGCATGCGCAGTGGCGTGTAAACACAGAATCTAAACATGTTTATTTCTTGGTTTGTGAGCACTATTGGAGAAAACTACCTTGCCAGGGTAGTTCGTATGCGCTTACTTGTGTTGGACATAACAAAGACACAGCTATGGGAGCTGCTAAACACTCGTTTGGAATACAATGGATCTCAATGACTGGCCAACAGCCAAATTTCGGAACGCCGGTACTCCGCGAGAGAGGG
>OMLI01099115.1:0-15849 GCA_900302605.1 Rondeletia loricata
TGCTGAGCTAAGATTGGATACCGAACGCCATCGCCGGTACTTTAGAATGAGTGCTCAACAGATGGACCAGGTTCTTGCCTTGCTGGGTGCCGACCTAACTAACACAATAAAAATACATGAATTATTCATATTTTTGTTTAATGGGGTTATCTGTTTTTGCAAATGAAAGTAAAACGATTAGTAGGTTGAACAACACTCATATGTGGTGATATGATGCAGTTATTGAGCACATACAATGCAGATATTGAGCAATACAATGTATTTCTGTGAAAATACGCATCCGTCAAGCGTCAAAATTCCAACCAAGGCGAAAAAATACGCTTGACGGACGCGAGTACTTTTCCGTTCCGCTTGACGCACGCGGCCGGTGGGAACAGAGACATCCGTTAACATGGGGGCGAAAGTGAAGCTTGACGCTTGACGCTTGACGCCTCTGGTGGGTTCCGTGCGTAAGACTGTCTCCTCTCTCCTTCTCTAGTTCTTTCTCTCTCTACCTCTGTCTCTTTCTCTTCCCCATCTCATGTTCTTTCTTTCTCTCTCTTGCTACCCCTCAGTCAAAGCCAGTGGGACTTGTTGTACTGATATATGAGAAGGCACTAGGCCATTGTGTCGGTGTCTGTGAGAGTGTGTGAAATGACAACAGGCAGAAAGCAGAGAACAATAGCAACAACCTCAGGTGGTGTTACACCCACAATCCCTCCTCCACGTGCACACACACACACACACACACACAGACTAAAAGCCTATTACGCGGTTATGAAAATCTATACTCTCTGCAGACATGAGCGCTGACGTTGTGTTAGTGTTATTGCAACAACAATAACTTTGTGATGACCACTGCTAAGACTGGTTAGACAGGTTTGGACTGCTGGCTCGCTCACACTCGCTCGCTCTCTCTCTCTCTCTCTCACACACACACACACGTGTCACTGTCTTTGGTGTGTTTAAATTATGAACCACCCAGGGTGACTTTGTTGTGTATTTTCTTCTGTATTACAACAACATGAATTGGAACATAAGCCGCTTCACTGAACTAACACTATCACCAGCATGTTAATCATAAAGATAACGATAACAGTAAAACAATGACGCTCATCATGGGCGAATGACTGTCCCACCACAGGGGTGATTATAAGCCTAGCCAAAGCTAAAACTAGAACTATCATTTCAGTTCTGAGGATGTAAAGTTTGTTTACATTGGTGAAGTTTGTAAACCTTGGAGAACAACGGAACTGTATTTTGAGATATGCTGCATTATGGAAGTCGCAAAAAGCTTATTTCCCCATCTAAATTAATCTAAATACTTCGAATACATCTTACGACCTACAATTTATATGACCTAAAAAATTCAGACAGCAAATGACATCTCCCAATGACATAAACCTGTCATATTTCAAAATATACTTCGGTGTGGAATTTCACTATATTTCAGGGGTGCAAATGTTTCATTCTTGTGAATATCAGCGTAACATTTTGGCCTTGATATGGAGCAGCTGTTCAATAACCAGGGGGTTGCTGGTTTGATCCCAGGCACCAACAGGGGGGGTGCAATCCAGCTGTCTGCTGCAGGGAGGCTGGTATCACATCTACATTGCCCACCATCCCTGCCCAGGTTCCCTGGAGCAAGGCACTGAATCCCCTCCAGGGGTTGCTGCACTGCGACCATGTGCTCTGATCTCGCTGAAGAAATGCACATTTATAGGGGACTATGAGTGCTTATTATCTAGGCAGGATGTGTGCAAAGATACGTTTACAGTAGCTAACGGTAAATTACACCTACACAGGATAGTTTACATGACCATTAGTCAGTCTGCTTATCAGAGAGGGAGTGTCTGCTTGTCTATGTGTCTGTATGTCTACTCAGCCAGATACTTGCAGATAATAAGTAGCAGGGACTCTGGAAGACTGATAAAAACTGCTTCACCAAAACAGATTATAGCAGATAATAGCTAGCATGGCTCTATGGTCAAATTTTTTCCCCAACAGGCAAAAGTTGGGGAGTGGCAGTAGCCTACAGGTTAAACAAAACTGGGCTTGTGGTCAGAAGATTTTTGGTTGGAATCCCTAGATCGGCTGGAAAAATGCAGAAGCGGAAAGTGAATGAGTCAAACTCCACCCTTCTTCGACAACTACTGCTAAGATGACCAAGAGCAAGGCACGTAAAGGAAAAATACACCCTAAAACCCACAGCTGAAATGCTCAGGCATGTTCTCTGGGGGTTGTCGAAAGGTATTCTGGGAAATGTAGGAAATCACTAACCTAGGTAGAAGTAGACAAGGCAGGCTGAGGTAAAGTGGACACGACAAAAAGGAAAATTACACTTCATCAAAAAGTAACTCCTGGAATGCATTGAACATCATAGATTGATGATGCATAACAGTGTAAGAGTATCTGAGGGTGGATCTTTCCTTTAATAGACCAGATGTCGGCCTGTAACCCATTTTCAGCCCCAATCAAATTTGACTTGTTTGAAGCATTTGAAATCCAGTGGGCCAGACAGTTTCCCTCAGGACAGGTAACACATGCTGCTACAGGTGTTAGATGTGCACGTGTGTGTGTGTGTGTGTGTCTGTGTTTGTTCTCATTAGGGGTGTCGCGATATACCGGTTTTGCGATAATCGTGATATTTAAAAACGGAAAATACTAATATCATGTAAATAATCCAGCCACGATATATTGTGGCTGGATTATTTAACTTCATGTGACTGTTTCAGTTGATAATCTGATGAATCTTATTTGTTGACTGCCATGAAAAATTCATTGTAATCAGTTGCTTTCAGTTTTTAAAGAGAAAACAAACAAACATTGGAGCAAAATAAAGTTAAGTGATCGCATTGTTTTTTTAATGATTGCTATAGATATCGCGATAATATCGTTATCGTGATATTTTTTTGCCATGATAATCGTATTGTGAAAATTTGATATCGTGACAGCCCTAGTTCTCATACTGTGCATGAGGTGTACCTCTTGTGCCCCATTGTCCCTAACACACATCTCACTTCCCAATTTCTAATTTAGGCCTTTAGCTGATGCTGTTACCCAGACCAATTTTCAATGAGAGTGCAGGTAGGGGTTCAGCATTATTGCTCAAGGACACTTCAACCAGAAACATGACTGTTCATTGGCTGACGCTGGGATTGAACCTGTGACCTTTCGGTTACGGGACAGTCTCTCTCACACCTGGCTAGGTCACCCTGCTGCAAGGAGGTTTTGCCCTGCTGCTGCACCAGTCTCCCTTCCTCACCCTCCCTCCCACCTACCTGGGAGCTGACGTAGAGTTTCAGACACTCATCACACACGGCCTTCCTGCAGCAGTGTAAGGGTGCGATGGTTTTCTCCTCCAGGCAGACCCGGCAGCACTGCACCGCAGCGCCTACACCGGCCTGCTCCCGGGACAGTCGGCGGCTCAGGACCTCCCGGGGATCCACCAGGTCACCCAGGGTGTACGGTTCCGGCCCGGGACTCGAACCTGCGTCCTGACCCGCCTCCAGCTCTCCCTCTTCTTCGTCCCATACGAGGACCGCCGGCGTTTCATCGTAGCGCTCTATGATTTCAACATCTCTTCTGTAGTTGTCGTTGGCGATGCAGTAAACTGTGCAGTAGACGTGCTCTTTGTCACGAAAAGACTCGTCTACGGTGATTTTGTTGCTGTTACCGTCGCAGCGGCGGCAGAGGTCACCAGAAGCGGTTAGAAATTCAACTAAATCCGGCGCCGTTAATTCTCCCCGGCGCGTCAAGGTCTGCTCGTTTTGTTCCTCCTCTTCGCCCGTTTCTCGGTTTGACTTTTCACAGTCGCCGCATTCAGTTCCCTGATCTGCAGGTGTAAAATCGGCGTTCCCTTCGTCGTTTTCATTATCCGTGTTGTATTGCACTCGACTGTTGTTATTTAGAGAGGGAGATTTTGAAACAGCTGTCCCGAAATTCCGCCTCAAAATCTCGACAGCGCTCGCCCTCCTCCTCCTCTCTCCTCCTCTGCCGTTGCTGTTGTTGTTGTTGTTGCCCTCCGCATCTTTCTCCTCCTCACCGCTCCTCTCGTCCTCCGCCGAGTCCCTCTCGTCTCCATTCAGGGTCAATGCTGAGTTTGATCGTGTGACACAGTGGTTCAAATCTCTGACCGACCTCTCAACTTTACTGTCGGCGAAGGAACTTTGTGTCGGCAGGTTGCGGGATAATGTCACCTTCCCCTCGTCAAAACTGCTAATGAAACCCGGCATTTTACAGTCATAAACTATCGGTCGGTCATCTTCCATCCCCGGTTTGGCTCTCCCCATGTAGTGTGCGGTTCTCTCCCCGCACCCCCTGCCTCTCTTGTCCAACTCCTACCACTAGTTACGTCAAAACAAAACAAACCAGGCAGTTCGGTGCTTCCGGGTCTGCGTCAGCATGTGTAGCGATATGGGAAGCCTAGTGGTGGATCGCATCTTTGGCACAATCCTAGGCGAATAATCCACATTATCGTCCGCTTTGTATGATATATAGCCGATTATAACCGTCCTGTGGTTATATAAAGTGATCGTTGCAATGCTCCCTGGAAACTATAGAGGCAAATATATGCTCATGCGTAACTGGTTACCTGTGTGCGCAATTACGCCTGCACGTACAACAGTACAATAATATTCTGTAAATTGACAGTTGTTTCTCTGTAGGCCTATGTATGAGGCGGCTGGGTATAGCGTTGGGGGAAACCCTTCAGCCGGAGGATCCAGGTTCAAGCCCATCTGCCATGCTGAAGTGTCCTTGAGCAAGAAACGGAATCCCCACCGGCTCCACGAGCGCTCATCTCCGAAAAGAAAATGTCCTTACAGTAATCAATAAAGTTAAGTGTGTCTGTCTTTTCATAGTATCACACGCAGTCATTGTTCTCATCTTGTGTGATATTTCTATTAACTTTGACAGGAAAAAAGGTACAAGACCCTAATCTGTGAAGTCAAGTGTTCCACTAAGAATGAATGGCAGATATGGGCAAATTTTATAGTTCAGAACTGTTAACACCAATAAAGCACTTTGGGGCGAATCGTAAAATGGGTTGTTAGCACTGTTACAATTCTTAATTAATACCATGGGCACCGCCATAGCCACACGTTAACTAGTTTACTTTGCTTGGGCTGGCTGTGCCCATTGGTATCAACAGAGAATGCCAACAATGCTAACAAGCTTTTACCAGTATTACATGCAGTTTCAGCTTATTACATAGAGCCAGCACACAAATTCAACCTCCCAAACCTCCCCTGTCCTGTAACTGTACCCTTTTGTTAACTATATGTCTGGCAGAAACTCTTTTTGTCTATTTGATTCGCCTGAAGAAATATAAAATAAAATAAAAAAAGTAAGATGTAATCTGTCATTGCTCATCAGGTGATGATGTAAGAATTATTCCCTCTACTCCCCTTACAGATTATATTTCCACTGCATAGGAACAATAGTGCTTCCTGCAATGACTGTGTGTGAATATGTCTGTGTCAGGGTGTGTGAACTCAAATCAAAGAGAAAAGTGATCAGGGTTTTGACTATTGCCCTAGGCTGTCTCATTCAGGGATCCAATTTCAGTGGAGAACAGGCCTGGCTTGAATTCAATCATTTCAAGAAGTGGATTTTCTTTAAAATTGAAATATTGGCAGACATTTGGCTTGAGAAGAAAGACACACTCAACCTCTTAAGAAATAACTGAGAGTGAATGCTTTGTCATTCACACATGAATTGTAGTTTCTATTTTCCCTGAACTGATTGAATTGGAAGTTAGCTGAGACCAGGTCTTCTGGGAAAATAACAGTTTAAAAAAGAACAAAATGTGCTCTAAATTTTTGTCACTTGCACTTCTTTATTATTAGTTTGTTTGCTTTGATAATACATTAAATTTTCAGGGTCACAGGAATGCTCTTTACTTATTATACTGTTTTGGCAGTTGTTTTGTCCCATGCTGTCTTATTTAAGCTCATTTTACTTTTGCACTCATGCTGGAGTGGATACAAGATGTAAATGTAAAATTGCGAGCTTGAAATTATTAGTTTCTGTCTTGATTCAGAATAGCTCTTAGATATGGAGTGTTCAGTTTTTCTCATCCCATATAGCAAAAGTAATATAACATTTTGAATTCGAATTTTTTATTCACTTATATATACATTTTCAAAAATCTGGCTTCAGCCACATGTAAAGACCTGTAAAAACCTGCACACATTATCTGAATAACTCATTTGTTACCAAAATTACAGACAGACTTAAATAATTCCAGGTCATGAAATGTAAGTAATTGTCTACAAGGTGACAGAGAACAGAAGACACAAGATAGTCTGTCCTTCCCCACTGTCTACTTTATTATATGTACAGTCACCTCTGAGAAACACAACATAAAAAGAGAAGGAGCTAAACCTATGTAGATGGTTCTAGTCAGTGGTGAACATTAACAAACCAACCCAGAGCCAGAGAGAAAGTTTGGTAATTGCTGTTTTCAGTGTAAGCCAGGATTGTAACTACCAGCTGCCATTAGTTCTAGAGAGGCTCCGCTAGCAACATTGCACCTGTAGTACAACCTAGCCAAAATCCATGGCTCTGCATTGACACAGTGACACTCTGGATTGTAAGTACTTGTTGTGTTATGTATTATTGTATTATTATTGTGTCTCATTCTTATCTGTACGGTACCCTATTTTCTTCTGCTGCGACGACCCAATTTCCCCATGATTAAAATAGTATGTAATTAAATCTAATATAATTACAAAATCTTAATTGAGAATTTTGTGGGTATTTCAGGCACTTCTCTTAATTGGTTTACATCATTCATATCTCTCAGATAGTCTCTCAGCAGTTCTCTGTTACTTTAGGTAGCCCTATATCGTTCTCAACACAATTTAGCTGTGGAGCACCTCAAGGTTCTATCCTGGGTCCTACGTTGTTCTTGTTTGATGACCTTATTTGATCATCATTCATCACATATTTCTTTGAATTTCAAACCTGTATGTGCCTGTAAAACCCATTGATACAAGTAGCACTGATACAAAAAAATTGTCCATCAGAAATTTAATGTTGGCTACCTCAAAACTTTCATCAACTTATTTTTGATTAATCTGAAGTTGGCCCACCAAATGCAATTTTTCAAATTTGTGAAAGTCTTGCCAAGTAGGACATTTCTCTATCCTTTTCTGATTTGGACAATATTATTCATGCATTTAGTCAATCTAATATTGATAATTATAATTGTGTACTCTTGCCTCAACTGTAAAGCTCTTCTTGCCTGCAACTATAGTTCAGAATGGAGAAGCTAGGTTTTTAACAAGAAGTAAGAGGAGAGATCATATAACTATCAATATAGCTACAGTACCTTACAATGGCTTCCAGTTGATTTTAATATTTTTTTTAAATCATGTTCAAAGTAAGAAATGGCTTGGCCCCAGCTTATGTTGCAAAATCTTAACTCCCTATGTACAGAAGTGCATTCTTAGATCTACAGACAAAGCTCTTTTAACTGTTCCAAAGTCTAGATTAAAGACAAAAGCTGATCAAGCAGTGGTGATCAAGCTCCTACACTTTGGAACAAATTATCGGAGGAAATCTAATTAGCAAACCGTATATTCTTTCAAGACATAAGGAAAATCTCATTTTCAGAAATTTTTCTGAATTATTTTGCTTTCATTATGCTTTAGCAGTATTGTTAATTTGTTTGTTAGGAGTTCAGTATGGTTTCTGAATTTGGCTTAGTGGGCCTTAATGAGCTGACAGTTTTGCCCTGTTGGCTTCAATTTCTTGATGCACTAAGTGGTTACTGAACTGTTGAGTGGACTTTAAAGACTATAGTGTGATGATGATGATGATGATGATTATTATTATTATTATTGCTTTTCATTAATGGTCTTTGAGTTTTTCAGTTTCCCTCAGTGTCAGTGGGCTGAGAGCTCAGAGTACATTGTGGCTTTGCAAGTTCTGGGTTCAGTGTTGTTCCATTCACCATGACATGGAAAAGTACAATGTGCCAGCCACAGTACAAAGTCTATAGCGTACACACACGCACGCACATACACACACACACGCCACACACACACATCACACACATACATCTGTGTCACATTATATATCTGAAATCCTTTCTAATTCTGTGAATATTTGCTTCAGTCTGTTCAGCATGCCAGATGGGCAGAGTTTGCGCTGCTAAGGCTATTTATATTGGTTCCACAGTGCCAGGCAATATCAATCCATCACAGAAAACAGGTTTGGAATTGAATTCACTTTCAGTTCAAATAGAAACCTGCAATTAATTTGCTAATGATACATGATCATTCATTTTCAATTAAGCCTTTAAATATTGGATATGTGGCCCTTTTTCATAGCATAAAAGTCCCCATTTGAATTTTGGGATAAAAGACACTTCATTACCTGGAGTTACTTTATTTATTGAAAAGCAATGTGTAGTGTTTGTTTGACAATTCCAATATAAATAAATATTATAAAGTTAATCAATTGTACGCCCTGAAGTGAAAGTGAATTTCCAGCCCTGACAGACCGGTTAATGAAAGGATTACAGAGAGAGTCTATAGTGCGACTAACATCAAGTCACTTTTCTCCCTCTCTCCCCCTATTGCCCTCTCCTTTTGATACACTGTACAATTAGAAGAAAGAAAACATAGTCCCACTTGTACACAACATCATACATTAGTAGTTAACTAGAAAAAACGGTAAACACGGCCACGTGATTAAAAAACGTCTAGAAGTTCAAAGTTACATTTCAGTTTTACATTGTTGTAGATATGTTTCTCCTTTAATCAGTGGTTGACTGTGATATTTATAGAAAATCACAAAGTTCACATTTAGAACGCTTTGAAGAGAGTTGAGGAGCATTCAACAAACCCAACAGTTCCCTTTAAGTAGCTAGTTAGTCACACGCAGCGTGAGATTAAATACGCAACAGTTTTGACACCTCATGCAAAAACACAAATGTCATTTTTATCCTCCAGAATGACTGTCAGTGTAGCTTCACGGGGTAGCGACTCTGAATGTAACCCACAGAGTGTTGTTACAAAATCACCACTGAAAGTACCACTGAAAAGAGTTGGCAGAGGGGAATGGAAGTTGGACTTTGAATCTAGCTCAGAGATCAGTTTGTAGAGGGAAATGGTCCGTGTTAGTCCAACCAGTGTTTTCCCCCAAAATATGTCCTTGGTAGACTGGAAAGGCCTCAAACATTTGGTCCACATTACAGTAAAACTCTCCATTGAATGCAATACAAATTAAACATGTTAAGTCACATCTCTTTCTGGACAGAACAAAACAGAAAACCCGCTGGTCTATAGACTAGTCTTTACCATTTCAAGGCTCTCTATCTACAAACACACAACATGTAGCCGTGAACAGAGCAGTATTTCATCTGGTGTCGATAATCAGACTCACCATTACAGTTCTACTTCTTTACATGTCCGAGAAACTTGACTTGATGACCTTGATCCTGAGGCATCATAGAAGAGTCAGTATCAGCACAGCCACGTATCCCCAATCTAGCAAATCCCCTTTACCTGCTGTGTTTTCTTCAGCTTTTCCAGCCTAGAACGCCAATGTGAAATCCTTGGTTTGTGATAGCATGGTTATTTTTCTTATGTGGGAACCCAAAAGAAGTCCCATTTTTGGTCCCATTACATAGCTTCAGGAACCAGGGTCTACAGATATCCATCTACTGTCGTTGGCACTTTCAACATTAACATTTGCGTAGTGAGGGGAGGAAGGAAGCTGCTAGGTCTCTTTCTCTCTGACACCAGCTGTTAAAACCTCACTGGAAGGTCGCCCTGGTCGCTCAGCAAGCTAGGGTGAACACATTCAATGTGGTCAAGGGTTCAGCCTTTGTTGCATTATCGTTTCCTTTCCCACTTTTTCTCCTGTCTTCTGTCAGTCTCCGGTGGTTTGGAAAAGCAGAAATGTCGTACAAATTATCAATAGAAATCAAAATAATCAATACATAATTAATCAAATCATCTAAGTGAAACAGGGGGAGGTGGGTTCTGTGTTCCCCTCCTTGCACCACCTGGTGATGACAGCCATTTTTTGAAGATATGGTTGAGCCACTCTCTAACTTGCCTGCATCCAGTTCCCTGAATAACTCATCAGCCACGATCAGCTTTTTGTCACATTTCTATATGGTACAAAAATGCCAATCCAGGATGAGATTCGGGCCACTCTGTGATTGTCATATCTGTAAAGGGTGGGTCCTTCCTTTCAGTAAGGAAACTTCAAGAGTTGTCTGTGGAAGATTTTGGCTGCTTTTGAGCCATTTCTGTTGCTAGGAAGAGCTGGATGCTGAATAGAAGAATTCAGAGGCTGTTTGGGCACTTAAGCTGCCTTTCCAGACTTCAGCATGTTTTTCACAAAAAGGGAAAGACTGCTAGCCCATTGAACACGATGAGCTTTAGTAAAAACAAAAGCTTGGCATTGAGAGCTTGGTGAGACTGCCCACAACAGGACTTAAGTGGAAAGGAATGGGGACTGTTGCATGACCTCATTACTTCTGCATGGAGCGAGTGGTTGTTTTCTCATGTTCCCTCTTTGTCTCCTTCTATCTGTCTGTCCATGGTGGAAGAGAGGAACTCGCCTAACAGCCACATCTGAAACAATTGTCCCATCTGTGCATGGCAGAAACCACCCCATCGCCTTTGGGATGGACCATTGAGAGGCTGTTGAAAAGGGTAGGTCATAATTCTATAAAGAACAACATGTTTGGAAGGTCTCTCTGAGTCTGAAAGGCCCTGTCTGTCTTCCAGTCTGTCTGTCTACTTGTGCGTCTGCCTGTCTGTCTGTCTGTCAGTCAGGTGTTCAGTCTTTCTGTCTGACAGACATAATTACTATTGTAAACATTGCTTAGATTCACACTGAATAGTAAAAAGTCTCTGGTTAATATGTAAGAATCCATTATCAGTGTGTGTGTGTGTGTGTGTTTCATGTACACATGCACATATGAAATGAAAGTAAGTAAGTCTACACATCAGACTGTTATTAAACATTCAGAGTGATCCATGGAACAGCAGAGTAAGGTGTGTACCATGTACTCATGTGTTGAGTAAGAGTCCAGCCCAACTCACATCATACCCCCCATCTTTGCTGTCACTCTCCAGTGTATGTTGTCCAACAAAAACAGAAACGCACCAAAAAGTAATCTTAGAAAAATGTCGTTCAACATTCCTTGATCGGTAGTCTGGTAGATTCTTGGTCAGTTTGGTTGGAAGTCCAGCGTCTAATCTGTTGGGCACAAAGAGTAGAACATTCCAGAGATAGATATACAGGCTCTATTGTATACACAGGGATTTCTCTCTCTGGGGTTTCTAAACTCTTTGGTCTGGCATATCTGCATTAGAGAGATATTAGATACCAGAACATTTCAACAGTGCTCTTTGAAACTTTGAAACAGCAACAGTTTTCTGAAGTAGCTTAAAGGAACATGGCTCCGTTCCAACAGTTCTCCATATAACACTGGAATTTGGCAGCAATCCTTGAGTTCTCCTTGGAAGCCTGAAGGAACATGTCAGTAATTCGACGATGAAGGAACATGTCAGTAATTCGATGATGAATCCTGGTTGAAGCCTTGGTCAAAGATCAGTGCAAGCCTTTGCTTTCACGTCAAGTCACAAGCTTTTGGTTTATTTCAATTGCAGATACCAAACAGCACAAGTGGAAGCAAGCCATTGGCTCCTGATTGTGTCCCCAGTCAGAAAATAGAAATTGCAGCTGTTACTGGAGCCACCTGTATCAGCGTGGCACACAATCCTGTAGTTACCGTGCTCAACCACACAAGGCCAGTGTTTCATTAGGAATAGACCTAGACTCCATTAAACACAGTAAACAGGCAGACAAAGTGAGCTATCTATCTGACTAAGTATCTAGGGGGTTTGTAAATTGAATCGCAGCATGTCTTTGTTTTAAAAAAAAGACATTTACAGTAGTAAAAGCAGGAAGTTAAGCAGTGGTGACTTGTTGGTTGGTAAGGCAGCGGTCCTGGATTACCTCCTGGTCTTACTTTGACCTGTAGAGAGGAGAGGAGAGGAGAGGAGAGGAGAGGATTATGCAAGATAGTAATTGGGTCCTCTTGATTGCAACTGTATAGATTTTAGGATAAATGTTAAGGATAAAGAGTTCACCTGTCCAACATCACCATTGATAAAGAAATACACTCTGGCAAATAAGCTCTATGAACAACTTACACGCGTGACATTGATGCCACTTGACAATCTACTGACAATCGGCTCAAAGGTTCCCCTTAAAAACATTATTGAGCACCCTCATGGGTATTATGGCTTTTATATAAAAGTTTCCAATGCATGTGTATTGTCTGAAAGGTTTTCTTCAAAATAGTGCACATACATAAGAATAAAAAACAGAAAAAAGCAAGAAAAAATGCTACGTAGATGCCTGGTTACCGCAAGGGTTGATAACCAATTTCATTGTTGACACCGTATGACTGGCAGTGACACATCTTTGACCAATGACTGCTTGGATGAAACGTCCTGCTATAGCGCTGAAACCCAATTTTCAGTGGCCCAGGTTCCGGGAGTAAATTTCACATTCATTTTCTCCATAGATATTTCAGACAATCCCAATATAAAGACTTTTAAGCTTTGAACCAACCCAACCAGCTACCAGTTGAATCATGAGCTTATATCAATAGATTCAGAAAAAATATATATGAGAAATGAAAAAAAGGGCAAAGGTACAAGACTGTACATCATATTTTTTAAGAAGAAATGTATTACTTATCGCATACAGCATTGCGAATTATGTTATTCATTCCCTTTACCTCATTTTCAACAGTGATACTAAATAATATAGTGATTACTGATTTGTAATGATTTCCTCCCCTGCACTTCTCCTCATCACTAAAACAAGACATCATGTCTGACAGCAAAGTGATGGTGGAGCAGTACCAGTCACCAAACAAGTTGCTAGCCGATGAACGCTACTTTGCTCTGGTCTGACTACCCACCATGCGCAACTTAGCGGGCAACTTTTCTATGGTAACTGTGACGTCTCTGAATGGTTGGAACTCACTAAAGCTTGTGGGTAGTATAATATTTCACAAGGAACTCAGAAATAAAACCTGATTTCTTAACAATGAAACCAGAAATCAGATTGACTGATGGCTTCTACAGGAACAGTCCTTTCACAATCTGATAGCTCATGGTAAGTCTACCATACACCGTTAAAGAGATAGGACACCCTATACTCACTTTTTTCAGCTGTTACAGTAATCAATGTTCATGCCAATCCTATAATGAAACACACACATCCTGGTCATAATCTTGACATTGCACTGCATAATGTTTGCTTTCTGGATTTTATGTGAAAATCACGGCTTTGTATCGCCAAATAGCGGTTGAAATGACTTTATTTGAATGACGACGTTTTGGTGGTGCAGAGATTTTGAAACGTCATACATGTTACCACCCCTAATCCCTTTCCCTCAAAAGCCCACGTGTGCTGCCTGCTCCCCCTCCCCCTTCCACCGCTTCTCACGCCCACTTCTTCTGGATTTTTCAAAATCATCCAATAGGCGGAGAAAGGCTAAAACTGAGGGTGTCCTATCCCTTTAAAATGTTCTGGCTACTAAGCAAATTCCGTATGGGAAAAATGAATGGGAAATTTACTTCCGGAACTCTATGTTTCAACTCCATATCAATATTTAATCCGTATTTAGTGTGTTATGGTGTTTTGGGGATTATGCTAAACTATCTGATACTGCCCACTACATATGTACAGCACATTAACGCATAAGGATGCATAGAAGCAAACTAAATAAATGCTAGACACACATAGTTGAAGCTGCTACCAATCTTCTTGTAGGACAGCAGTAAGTTGATCAAAGAGCTTCTTTGAGAGAGAGAGACACTACAGCTGATGTTATTTCATTGGTCCCCCTGGACAGAGCCAATAAACACCGATCTGAAGGGACAACAGCTGGGGAACAATGATAGCATATTGATGATGTTTTTGAATGTGTGTGTGTGTTTGTGTGTCTGTGTGTATGTCTATAAGCACATGCATACCTGTCTTCATGCACATGTATGTATATGTATGTGACTGTGTCTACATCTTTGTGTGTGCATAGTATATGCTTGTGTGTGCTTATGTATGTGTAAGTGCATGCATCTTTGTGTGCATGCACTTATTTACATTTCTGCTTTTGTGTGTGTGTGTGTGTGTGTGTGTGTGTGTGTGTGTGTGTGTGTGTGTGTGTGTGTGTGTGTGTGTGTGTGTGTGTGTGTTTGTCTCGGAGGCCATTATATTGGCGTCCATGATTTATGATTTGTGTTATGTGTTCCACAGGGGAGATATAAAACTACAGAATGGTCCTTTATTGTCTTTCTTCTTTGTTTCAGTCCTATGTTTCATCTATCACTCTGTCTCTCTTCTTCCCCCCATCTCTGTCTCTCTCTCTCTCTCTATCAGTCTCTCCCTCTCTGTCTTGATCTCCATTTCTCTCTTCCTTTCTCTGTCTCTCTCTCTCTCTCTCTGTCTCCCTCTCTATCTTGATCTCAATTTCTCTCTTCCTCTATCTGTCTCTCTCTCCCTCTCTGTAGCTCCCTCTCATTCTCTCCATCTCTCTCAGTCTAATAAAAACAGTTATTGATAACCTGTCTGCTACATGTCAGTAGAATCACTATTTATTTAGTCTTGTTGTTTGTTACAGTGGTGTAGCATTTGTTCTATCGGTTGGCCTTCTCCACAGGACAAAGTGAGACGGTGAGATTGATGCAGGGCTGTCTAAGCCTAGAATCAGACTAATTTGATGTTATTCTGTTGGCTCTTTGGCCTGAGAGCAGTTGAAGACCTTGGTGGAATTGGAATCCATGGTTTGGTTCTCAGGTAATCACCATACAAACTAGATTTAGCCATCACGAATGCAAAATGAATGATGATGATTGTGGCTGAAACGCTATGTTTCATAATATAGCATTACAGTAATACATGGGATATCATCAAGGGTATAATGGCTTTTATACAACATTTAGCAATGCATATCATATAATATATCATATCAGATATATTAAATAGACAGACAGACAGACAGACAGACAGACAGACAGACAGACAGACAGACAGACAGACAGATAGATAGATAGATAGATAGATAGATAGATAGATAGATAGATAGATAGATAGATAGATAGATAGATAGATAGATAGATAGATAGATAGATAGATAGATAGATAGATAGATAGAGTATACTTACATATACATGGGTTGTAGTTGAAGATGGGAGGTCTTCTGAGGCCCTTGGTAACCATAGGAGTCAAACCCTCCTATAAAATCAACTGGACAACAACAACATCAGTTAGACTTTACCAATACACAGGATTGGGGTTATGAAGTGGGATTCATTGAATCAGGCTTACTACACCTACAGAGTTCTCAACAGTACATTCTGGTGTACCAGAACCACCTCCTCTACACCCGCTCACAGAACTGATCAGGGCCCGTATGCATACAAAATTTGGCCTTAAAGGCCCTATATGTAAGTTTTCGGCCGAAATTAACATTCATTTTGCGTTTTTTATTGCCAATGAGTTAATTCTCCATAACTAATGAGAACTAATGACACCAGCCTTGTCTCTCTCTGTTCAGCCGTTCTATCACTATATGAGCAGGAATGTGGAGGACTCGGGCCGACATTTCGCAGAAAATTTACCGGATGTGACGTTATGCGCGTCCCCGAGCCTGCCTCTCACACACACACACACACGGGGCACGCACGAGCCAGGAGCGCATGTAAGAGACTGACTGCAGTTCCCCTAACGGCCACTGTCATACTGTGTCAGTAAGAGTACCAACTTACATATAGGGCCTTTAACTGTTTTAGTTTGCGATAAAGACTATAGACTACTATC
>OMLI01099129.1:0-14835 GCA_900302605.1 Rondeletia loricata
GAGGGTGGCAAACCCATTAACCATATAAATAAAACACGCAAACATAAAAAACCACAACGATAAAATGATTCAAACATAAATTAACCAACTGTCGGCTGAATCGGTTGCGCTCGTATAGGAATTCATCAGAATATAATAAAGGATCTTGGCGATCTCGAAGAACTCTCCCTATGAAACGCTAATCTGATTAATATTAATATTGCTCCTTCATCTATCGGGTCTCTGAGGAAGGGAGCTGCCATTTTTCCGGGGGCGTGTCAAGCTTAGCTCCGCTCTGGAACTTGAACTTGAACTTGAACCTATGCTGGAGCAGGTTCAAGTTTATGGATGTGTTGCTATGGTGACTTAGCCAAACGTGCTTCGTGGAACCGAACAAGCCTGACTTATGTCAAGTTATCCTGAAGGTTATCCAGCTAACTCAGTTAGCCACGTACGGGGAACGGGGCCCAGGTGGACTGCAGGATGGTAAACTGGGCCTCAGTGAAGCCAGGTGGGCTGCAGGATGGTGAACCGGGCCTCAGTGGTCTCGATAATGGGTGTAGTTGTCCTCCAAAAATATTATTTCTTTAGCCTTTGGTGTATTAGATATTTGGTGGTATATTTGTTAATTATGGTCTTAGTTCCTTGAAAAACCTATGCATTCTACTAGGTAGACATCTAAAACAACCAATTAACTTGAAAAACAGATTTTCCCAATAGTATTCCAAATTGAGACTATGAGCTCTACATAATTTCACTGAGCTTAAATTAAAACAACAAGGATTCAGTGTCTTCTGAAGACATTGCTTAGAGGACAAATTCAAACTCATGAACTTTCAATAACTCTCACACAAAATTAGCAAAAATATGTTTATGCTTTGGATCTAGTATGTCTGAGATGATGCAATGACAAATCAGCTTTGTTTTTTGGTCAAGTGTCCCTTTATACTATTGCATGCTTTTGAGAATATTTACACAGGACTCAGTCTTTAAAATGAAATAGTTGTGGAGGCCCTTTTACTTTTCATGAGCTTTCTCTGTTTGACTATCTTAGATGATTTAGTGCACACCAGACAGAGTTTAGCTTAACCGTTTCATTTCATGACACAAGACCATTTCTACTACCCATGTATGGGAAACTAATGATAAAGTTACTCAGAAAGGCCAGAAAGGACAATGACAGGCCCACAAGGTCCACATCCAGAGGGGACTGCGTTGTTCCGTTTAGAAGGAGTACTTTTGGACGTTCAGCCTTCTTTGGCCGAGCCACGCAGCACTGGAACACTCTGCCCACAAATGTAAGGACCTGCACTACCCTTGGACTGTTCAAAAAAACTCTGAAAAACTGGCTCAAAGAACACCAGAGCTGTACCCATAACTAAATCTCCAGCTCCTGTGTGTGCCACCTCCATCTATTCAAGTGTGGACATTGCATTTACTGATTCTTTTTAATGCTGCTGTACAGTTAATGTTTCCTAACATAATGTAAAGGTTTTTTTTGTTGTTTAAAAAAAAAAAAACGTCATTGTAATTGTTATGTTGTTGACCTGCCCGGGGACTACAGATGTAAATTAGCCTCTTGGCTAACTCTGACACATTTACATTGAAGTGTGAACTAAAATGTTGATTGATGTGTACTGTCCCTGCCAAATAAATCTTAAATAAATAAATTGCTATAAAGAGGGGCTATTTAGAAGTGATGCAGTGCACCATGAATGAGCCACAACACAAAACACACCTAAAGAAACTGTCTACATCCCTTTCAGAAAACGGAATCTGAATATCATATATATTATATATAGGCCTATATATCCCTCAGACCAGCATGGTACCATACACCAAGCATATGCACTTTAAGTGGCAATTTATAAGGATTAGGTTTCAAATACTGTAGCATAAAGAAACCATTAAAGGAGAATGGTCTTTAAGAATGGCCTTTAAATAATCGTGCCTCTCAACCTCGGTCTGGGAATGATCTGCGAACAACTAAATTATAATGCAGCCACAATGGACCACCAGGCCAGAGATGTCCACAGGGCCAGCACATTAAAAAGGAAGAGGATCAAAATCAAGGGCTGGATTTGGAAACAGCTGCACAGCATCAATGCAAAGGCCAGTATGGGGCCGTGCAGGGTGCACTGTGGCAGGAGCCTCCCTGCTGAGGGCAAAGCTGTGCAATGACAAAGCTGCTGGCTTGGGGGGACAGGGAGGGGACATCTCACTGGACAGGGCCCTGAAAGATGAGGTGCTAGAGGAGGACCAACAGATGTGCAAAGAGGGAAATTATGACGGAAATATGACATGGAATGCTTTAGGGATTCATTGAAACATGGATAGAAAGTAAAGGCAATCTACAAATATTGAGCAAGCATATCTGTATACTGTTGGCTCACAAAAAGGGCTGACCAGTACTAGAAAATAGACCAAAAAAAAACATGCCGAAATGTGTTTTTTTTATCCTGAGAAACAAAAACCTAGTTTATAAAAAAAAGACTAATAGTTGGATCACAAAATAGTCTTCCCCATTTGAACAAGTTAAGAATAAGCAGTGTCTAGTTTTATCCTTGACTTTGTGACAGTCACTATACCTGAAAATGTATCCATTAAGACCCTGAACAGTGTTTAAGGCATAAAGCCTGTAAAAACACACCCAGGTTTAGATATCGATTATTTACAGTCTATGGATAATACACTATAAAAAGTATGAAAGAATCTTTAGTGAATGAGGATTTAACACTCCCACGACAGTAAGCATATGTTGTATATATACACCAAAATCTCCCCAGAAAGGCAAGCATATAAAAATATCAGAGAAAATATAAATTCTGCCATTGTATACCATAGTGTCCAAGCTCACCATCTGAAGAGAGATACTTATTTTTTCCTTCTTCACCTTGATGTAAAAGAAGAAAAAAATCTGTCAACAGCCCTTCATCAGGGCATAGGCCCTTTTCACAAACATGGCTGACATACTTCCGCTTCGTCTTTGTAGGGTAAAGATCGCCAGCAATTTTAAGAAGCCACCTTTCTGTCGCCTCCGACTCTGTCTGTGATCACTTATTTTGTGTTTCAACATAGCGTATAACACAATACAGGTGTTGTCATTGACATAACTTTCTGTTTCTGTTGTCAGATGACTATAAAAAAGTGATTTGATCAAGGGTCACAAAATGCTAACAGCCCAGAAATTACCGTTAGCCTTGATTAGCCAGTTAGCATTTTGCAACCCTCGATCAAATCACTTTTTTATAGTCGTGCAGTCATCTGACACCTGTGTTGTGTTATATGCTATGTTGAAACACAAAATAAGTGATCACAGACAGAGTTGGAGGCGACAGAAAGTTGGCTTCTTAACATTGCTGGCAATGGTGAGAACCGATCTTTAAGAGAGAGCGGGCCCACCAACAATGTGTTGGGTGGAGAACAGGCCCTTGCGACTGATTCAGATTGCCACCTTGGAAGTACGCGTGTTCAAAGAAGAACTCACGTTACATTAAAAACGGGGCCATTTGCTATATGCCCTCGAAAAGGCAAACCCATCTCAGTCATGGTTTTCGTTTTTTTGGGTAAAATAGTCTGTAGTTTACATCGCCAGCAACAACGATTTCTCCCGACATTTCAATCACGGAGATCAGCTGATGAACGCATCTCCGTTCTGTGAAGCCGACAGCAACAAGCAACTGTTAAACTGACTGCAGAAAGTTTTTCGATGTCAAAAATAAACGTAAAGTTAGCTCTCAGCTACACATATTTACAGTAGTTTATAGGAGTTATCTAGCAACTCGCCTGCTGTTTTTTTTTTTTTTTACCTACATACCTTCCCAATAACAGCTCTAGTTATGTAAACATTCCAGCTATAGTTTTGGTTGATTAGTTGACTTGTTGATTTGATTGACCGTCTGTTTACATCAGAGCGCTATCCATGGTTCTGATAGCTTTCTCTTTGACCTCTCTACTTTCCCAATACAATAGCTTAAGTAACTCATTCGACTGTAAAATCCAACACGTTGGTAAAATAAATATACGCCTAATGGTGTGTGTGTGTGTTTGTTTGTGTGCTTCATAACTAGTAACTAGTGTGCACTAGGGCCCACTGTTTGTAGCCATCTACGATTAAATTCTACAATAGCTTTACAATTATACATCCGTGGAGTAAGACAAAGTAAGAAATTACTGACGATTGTTCCAAAAACTTCAATTATTGTTATACTGGCATCAGTATGTTCTGATTAGAATAGATGTGATGCAGATAATGCCATGCAATATACCTAAAGAGTTTGACAAATTGACTGAGATGTATTGACATTCTTCTTGTTTGTAGGTGTGTACCTAGTATGTATGAAGTATGAAACATTAAAATAATCCTGCATGGAGGTAGGAAATAAAGTGTTTCAGTTAATATTAAGAGCTAATAAAGATAGTATACTTCAACCACAAGAGAGGCTTGCGGAAAATTTATTTGAATTTGTGAACTGGCAATGTGCTATAGAAAATATATATTTTCTGCTTATAAAACATATGAAAACATACAGTTGACCTATATATTATCTGTGTACAATCTGTCTATACAATAGAGCTCTTAGGAAAAGTTTCAAATGTGAAACTAAATAAGCATAATCAACACTTGGTATGGGAATGCAACAAAAGAAATCCAAGTTTTATAATGGCAAAAAAGAAAATCAGCTTAACAGTACACAATAAAGGTAGTGTTGATGTTTTTAATACATGGTTAACTGTACACATAAGGGAAAAAAACACCATAATTAGACATTTTGAAATGATATCCCTTTTCATTAAGAAATGAAGTTAATACTAGAATAATTTTTTCTATAATGAACGCATCATTTATATTAGATCACACAAAGAAATAAAAAATTAATTAAAAAGTTATTAGCATTGGACTGAGTCCAATGCCCTATTGAGTCCACACTGTAAACTCAAAGGGGCATTAGGGAACTGGGTGGTACCAAATAAGACAATTTTTGATCATAATACTTAAAACATTAAAAAAACAAAAAGAAACCCAACTTCAATTAATTATTACACAGGTAGAATTCCAGAGGCTTAGCAGTCTTGAATAGTTCAGGTACAGAGCATACACAAAAACCTACCATTTCTTATTTTTCTCCATAGCAAGATGCAACATCAAATTTCAAATTACACATTCACGATCTTTGAACATTTTCAGTATGAAAACAGAACAGAAAAAGAGGGACAGTTTTCCTGCGATAATGACTACAGGAAAAAATATCATTTCATTATTTATATGAAATATATTTTTTTAAATAAACTAGTCAAATATATGAGCATATATATACATAGTTTTACAAGATAGCAAAGGCAAAAAAAATAACTATTTGCAACATCCCCCTAAATCCTATATCAGATCACTGTAATAAATTATCCATTACATTTCCATATGCCAAAAAAATACATCTTAAAACTACAAGTTAAAAGTCTGTCAAAATATTAGAGAACCCATCTTTGTTTCAAAAGTGAAATAAGATATTGCACCTTTTTTAAACCAGAGTACAATAAAATGACAATGAAAAACAGCATACAAAGCACAACAGGAATTAAATTAGGAATTGACTGCCATTTGCTGACATCCCTCCTTTTTACCGTGTAACAAAAAAATACATTTCCTGTAACAAAACATCACAGTTTCATTTCACTGAATTATGTAAAAGGAAAAGAAACATATTTTACACACTCTTTAAACATCTTATGACATAAAACAAATGTATTCAAGACTGCTAAGTCCATAATTATTTCATTGCAACAGAAATAGAAAAAATAGATTATATTGCCTTTTGAAATGTTACAACTCCTGGGTTCATTTTGGCGGTACAATCTGAATCAAAAAGGAAAATATAGAAAAGGAAACCGCTCTCTCAAGTCCAAAAAGGGATCCCAGATACTGTCCATTCAAAATAACGGTGTATATAATTATCTAGTAACAAATAAATGTTCCTGATTTAGAAATATTATTTTATTGTATAAGTCATCCTACAGCTAGTATTTCTCACTAAGAAACTTCAAGGCGTTGCAAATCTAGAAACCTCTGTTACAAAAGGTTTGTTTTCATCCTCTCAGTGATTCAAGTCTTTAACTAGGGCATCTTCTCTACTGATCCTGTGAAAGGAGGACATCAATTTAATTAATTTAATTAACAATCACTTCGCACAGATCTGTGACGTACAGAATATTTACCAACATTACATAATTGATTCCAGTACTGCCTTTCATAAAAATCTGACATTTGACTGGTATAGCTAAACTTAAACAATGTCTGTACCATAATCAAAGGTGTTAAATTTCGTTCAGGCCCTTGGCCCTGCAGTACTGAGTGCTGGTTCTCACCTGAAGGCCAGGGGCCTGTGTCTGTTGTGCACCCTGGCCATAGTAGGCCCCCTGCTGTCTGTAGAATTCAACCCAGGCGTTGTACTCAGGAGTAGAGCTCTGCTGGGATCCAGGGCCTGCTGCCTGGCCTGGAGGAGGCAAGAAAGGACAAGAGCATGAACAATGGCAATGAGGAAGGAGAGGACTAGGAGCCAAGAAAACTACACCAAGGCATTATGGTCGACGGTGTATTTAAATCGTACTTGGGAGTCACAACTTAAAAGATTTGTTTATGCTCGACTTGCTATAGAAGAACTCAAACATGGCCTTACTCTTTCTGCAGGACTCACCCCAAGCTTTGCTGTATTCAGGGCCAGTGCTCTGGGCTTGGCTCTGCTGACCTGTGAGCAAACAGAGGAACAATCACTGCTTGCATACTTAATGCAAACATACATGCATAAACATTGCACTTTCTGTCAGCGGACTTCTTTCAAAATGGCCAAATTCCAATTACATTTCTATTTTATAAATTTTTAAGCGGTGCAGCCGCTTCTATACATGACGTGTGTCCGTCCGTGTGTGTGTCCGTTCGTAGCATGATATTTAGACCAATCAGGAGTAACCCATGCGTCACGTGCACCGCTTACTTCACCACCTGGGTGTGATTTTATTAAGTATCATGTGTTAAATGCAGCTTTTCCACTCCTAAGACTATTTCAAACCAAGTTTCATGTTCAAGTTTAGGATAAGCACCCATGATTTATACTCATAAGTTAACATGGTGAGTAAGGGATAGCATGCTATTGTCAAAATGCACATAAAATTCTATCATGGCAGTGTGAACCATGATAGTCAACACAATGGGATACACTACCACCAAAAATAGTGTGAAAGTGTAAACAATAAGCATAGAACAATTTCAGAAATGCTTAAATGTTTTCCTGAGAGCATGACGGTAAAACGAAACGGGCCTGGGGATAACCCTGTTCTTTTCTCCCTGAGTGACACTTGCCTAGCTTTTTATAATACTGCTCCCAGTCCATCTGGCCCGTCTGGGATCCATTGTGACCTGAAACCAGACACAGATCACACTGTTTTCAGAACAGAGTTACTGAAAGTGGTCCTGGTCCTAACTCTACCACCTTCTGCTCTCATCGCAAATTCCTTTTCCTAACGACTTCCATCGGCAGCAAATTTAAACCCTCTCCATCTAGAAAAGAGGTGGTTAGCCACAGGGAATGTGAACATCTCATCCCAGTCTGCAGAAGAAGTGAAATACACTGCAGCAATAAAAAATTCAATGGTAAAACTAGCCTCAATGTGTCCTGAGATTACATTTCATGAGCAATGAAACAATTGGACAATTGAAACTGGCAACATTGTTGGCGAGGAGAACTGTTTTTTGGTTTTTTTCTGACTCAGTAATGTCATGAAAATAATCTTCCAGTTGGGTTAGGATCTGTTGTCTTGACTGCTTGTTGTGTTAATATATATCTGGTCTGGTGGTTTATATATATATATATATATACACACGTTTGTAAATATGCTGTAAACATTTACTTACTGTGGTCCTGTTGGCCTTGAGGTTGCCATATCTGAAATGTTGTACCCCATCCTCCAGGCATGAATGTCTGAGGCCCACTTCAAGCAGAATAAAGAGATAAACTGATGTGATTCTGAGCAATCTTCAGTTTTAACATGAAGACATTGCTTTATACTTTAACAATGTACTTTGAGCCACCAATAACTACCCAGTAGCTAGTAGATGCCTTGTAAAATTATATATAAATGTGACATGGTGAGGAAGAGAGAAGTTCAGCAAAGATCCCTACTGTTGAGGAGGAGTGGTTGGTCCTTGGTTGAAGGGATTCATACCAAAACTGCTGTTACCCCCCATTCCTGGGGCCTAGAGCAGAGAAAGGGAAGAGGAGGAGAGTGAGAGACCACACTTGTGTTTAAAAGGAGCCAACAGGCAAGGTCAGAGGGCAGGGCTGGGCGCTGATGCACTCCATTAAGTCCATTTGATGGATTCTTCATGTTTAACCCCTGGTGACATCCTGCTGGCCACCAGGACCACAGGAACCTAGCTCACCCCAGTCGCTCCCCGCATTGACATGTGCACTCATGAATATTAGCCCAGACAATAGCATTTTGGGGGGTACCAGGGGGCCAGACCCAGACCACCTACCCCAATTCTCTCATCGATCAGCTGGCGGGCCTTATCCAACTGCTGAGGGGTGCCTCGGATGGAGAAGATGCGCACGTTGGGGTCGGTGTTGGGCGGCGGGTTTCTCTGTAGCTCCACGTGGGCACGAGACTGCTCTTTGATGTTCTTGATGGTTTCTCCACCTGGAAAAGCATCAAGCAGTGAAGAATTTTCAATGATCAAGCAATCAAAATACGTGTTTTTTTACAAATTCACGGCCTGCCTAAGAATTTTACAACACAAAGAGCATTAATGTACTCGCACTGTCCTTTTACCAGACCAGCCCTCAGACCAGACTCGTCAGACTCAAAGTGTCCTTGCCAGCACGTTGACTCATGCGACAGAAATGATGTGATAGTGCTACCTTATGAGACTATGGCATGTGTCTCACCACTTATCTACCATTCTATGTTAACATCCATGCAAATCAGGAAACAAAAGAAGACATCTCCCCCCTACCCCCCTCCTCCAAATCAGATGCCAGCTTCCCGACGTGTGGGGAGAGCAATTACACCAGCAGGGAGAAATGAAACATAGCTGGCAGGAGAAAAAGGGCCAAAATTGAAGCGTATCCTCCTTCTGGAATATCGTTTGTCTCTCTTTTACCCTTTTCATTCTTGACTCTGTGTTGTCCTCTGTGATGAGGGGAGGGAGTGTACGGGGGAATACAACCACCCCCCCATGCCTATTTCAACGAAAAGGCTGAGGGTGTTTCCCGGGGGGACACCGGGGCTGTCCCAACATCAATTACACATTTGTTCACTGGTGGCTGACACTCGGATGACCCTGACTGACCTCGGAATGAAAACGCTCATCAAAAACCTCTCCTCCTCCCGTAGCCTATTCCCTGCTGCCAACAGACTGCACATGGGCCATTAACCCATTGTCAACCAAATGAAACTTCTGCCTTAATGAAGCCATTATGAGCTCCTCTAGTCAGACAGCAGAGACCAATGAAGACCCTGACTATTCATTTCATGGACTGGGCTGTAGTGAGGACAGATAATACGGGCCTTATTAATGAGACTGGTTTAGTGAGCTAGAGAAAAGGAGGGGATACAAAAGTGCAACTGGTGACAGCATTTAGGGCAAAGCCAAGGGACTGGTTAGCTGCTGCTGTGAAACAAAGCTCTAAGGCCTCAAGGGGAAATAAAGTAACATTAAAAGAAAGTGTAACACGGAAATTTCCAATGTGACTTCAGCTTTACGTCAAACATCCAAAAAGTACAAGTAATGAAAATCTCTGTGCATGGCAGTTTCTGTTAAACATTATTAGCCCGGTGGTCATCTCTTACTTTTCCAGGATAGTGACAAAAAACTAAGAAAAGTTGCAAGTATGCAAGTATTACCCACTCTTAGATATTTAAACTAAAAAGTTGTACCTAAGGTTTAAAAAATGTCCAAAACCAAAGACAGAATTTATTAGTCTGCAATACGAGATTTGGAACCATTATGGGACTGTTTTGCACAGTAAAATTACTATAGATCTATTATGGCGTGCTTGTTATGTCTCCTACACTGAATTCTAGCCTGTAATAAAGTCAGGGCAGGTTGGTGGGTGGCTTGATTCATCAAGCTGTGTGTGTGTGTAGGGGGGTCAAAACAGAGGGGCAATGGGCTGCATATGGCATCGTAAAGATATTAATCACCGCACCCTTTAAGGGATGGCTGACAGCACCCAGACCCACCGCCATCTCCACCATATTGGCCCACTTCATATGCTAATGCAGAGAAAGGGGGACGCAACGCCCAGGTTTATTTGTTTCCCTCACCCCACTACATACACAAAAGCCACTTGACATTTCTATTGCCGTGTTTTTATCTTAGGTAAAGAGGCCCCCTTGGACCCCGCCCACCACTGCACGCACACACACGCACACACACACACACACTAAGGGGACATGCATGCACATATACTACACACACACACACACACACCGCTTTCCAATGCAATGGTCAATGACTTTTAAATAGCTGGCAATAGAGTGGGCATGAATAGCCAATAAGCTAATTCCTCCTTTTCATTCCCTCGCTGCACTCTATTGGGCTGAAAGGCCCTCATTAGATGCCAGGCAGCCTTCCACATGATTGAGGGCTGTTATTATGCACCTTTAACAATTAATGTCACATTACACGCATTATCCCCGTCATTAAGCCCTTAGTGAAACCAATGAATGCCACTTGTGCTGTATACATGTGCCCTGGAGGGAGAATAGGAGGGTGGTCACTCATCGCCTCTTCTCATCGGTTTCACGCTGCGGAAGACCAAATGGCGTTCAGTTATGAAAGGGAAAAAACTCTCTTGTGAACTGGCCATATCGCATTTGAGCTGTTCAAATGAGGTTTAACACTGAAGAAATATAAATTATCTGCAAGTGACTTCAGTATATGATGGAATATATGCAGTGGAGAAGACATCACAGTGAGAAACCGGTTACACAAGCTGCTGATCAGTGCGAGTGTGCTAGTAGTAAGAAAAGTCATTACTGCAAAGATGAAGTAGAAAGAATCAAGTTCACCGATAAATCTGGCAGAGAGAAATAACACTTGGTGCTCTTGTGGATTAAGAAAAAGTAGTTTAGTCCTTATAGGTGCTCATTGGGAACAGGAATCCAACGCGTTGGCTCTAAGCCATGACAATAAAGGCTTTTTTCCCCCTTTATTTTAAAACAAGATAACATTACAGACTAAACCAATAAAGACAAACAGGGACAACACACAAAATGGAGGGACATCAACACAATAACGAATAAGATAACTTCAACAACCCAATAAAAAAAAAAATATATATATATATATATATATATATGTTTAATAAAGGCTTTTTAATTTCAAGCTTTTAGTCTCTTCCCTCCTTACTGGATTTAGAGTGCCTTGGACATTGTATATACAGCTCAAGAGTTATTTTTTTTCTCACTGGAGGTTTTCAATCTTGGAGCTAGTATCTCAGTTTTCTATAGGTGTTTAAATCAGTTCAACATGTGACAAAAACCTGGTTTCACTGAAGAGAACACTTTCCTCACCTTTTCCAATCACTAGGCCACACTTGTCGGCAGGTACTGCATATGTCACCTCCTGCAGTCCGCCAGGCCCTCCCACGCTGCAGTCGCTACGCGCTCTACGTCCCAGCAAACCCCCAAAGCCATCTCGCTCCTGTAGGGAGGGACCCAGAGTGAGAGGAGACAAAGAGTTAGGAGACATATGAAGCACTGGAGAGAGTTTCAGTGTGGTTGCCACTGGCTAAACAAAAACAAAAAAACATCCTCTTTTTTAGTCAAACAATTGACAAAAATCTTGACCAACTTAAAAAGTTCAGCTGCCAAATCAAATTTACAGACCAGAATGATGGACTTATCAAAAGTATTTAACATTTAACTTCCCCTTCACCGTGCCAGATTTTCTTGTGTTGGGTGTCACTTATATTCTTGTTCATCTTTAGAAATGTAAGACATTTAAGTCCAAAAACATAAATAATGTTCACTCCTGAAAATATATTGCCACAAAATATGTGTCAACTCTGTCACACGGTCACTTATACTGATATAACGATGGAGTTCTTCGCTGTCTGAAGTGAGTTCCCTTTGAATTCAACAAATGCCGCATCGTCGTACGTTTTAGTTATGGCTTCATAAGAAGAATGTGTTACAATGTGAATGACCTTAGAAGAAGAAAAGTTAGCAACAGCGCAAACTATTGCATGAGATAATGTGACTTTTTGAAGGGCACACTGGTGGATAATATTGTCCCTTGCCAATACGTGATGACTGCCAGTGGCATGATGTTTTCTTATAAAGTCTGGTTTATACTGTTCTGATATAAGTTCTATCAACAAGATGGACCACAATGGAAATAAGTCATGGACTTTATTGTGTTTTATCCTCGATTGTTTTAACCATGTGTATGTTTTGTATGTACACTGTTGTTATTTACAATCCAATAAACTAAACTAAACAACAACCTCCTTTCCAGATTGTTTACAAAAAACAAAAAAACAAAAACTGAATTATTGTCATTAAGTCCATCATCTTTGGGTTGCCATTTTATGCAATAATGATAGCTTGGTAGTTCACATGAGCTGGCCAAAGCTTCCGACTCAATGACAAAATTATAGGGCACACATTGTAGGATAAAAATCACACCCAGGTGGTGATGTAAGCGGTGCACGTGACGCATAGGATACTCCTGATTGGTCGAAATCTCATGCTACGAATGGACACACACACGGACGGACACACGGACACATGTCATGTATAGAAGCGGCTGCACCGCTTAAAAATAAAAACAGCCCTATGAGAAATCTCATCATTCATTGGGCAAATCACTACCACAACACACACTTTAACATTTTCATCTTGGAAAAAATACCACAAAATCTGATATCTGTCAAGGACTGACCATTATACTTTCCACTCTCTTGGGGACTGACACTGGTAGCAAGTCATTAGTGTGCTTGCTGAAGGCAAATGGTACCGGCCGTTTTATGACCAGGGAAACCAGATTCAACGTTACTAAGTTACTTAGTACCTGTTACTACTACAACACTCTACAACTGTAGCTCATGCCGCATTCATGTGACATGGAAATATTCATTGGAGTGACTTGATGGCTCAAAGCAACAACCCTCCTCTGATCATCCTCTTAATTTTTTTATGTTCATCCTTTGAACCAAACTTACCCTTAGAATGATTTTGTAGTGACACTAAGTAACTTGACCTACATTTTTTCTTCTTCAAGACTTCCCCTCCAGGAGGGCATGCCCCAGACTCCCCTAGCTATAATTCATCTGTGGGTTTTTGTCACCTTTTGACCCCTTATGTGTTTGCATCAGTCAATTATTTCACACACACACACACACACACACTTGCTTTGTCAGCAAGTACACTAACATTTTCTTCAGAAAATGTAATGTGCTCCAAGTGGACCATCGTCTGAAGAATCCTTCTTCAGAAAAAGTACCTAATCTAGTTTAAACTAAGCGCACTGCATACTTTTTTTTAGAAATAAAGCCATCGTATGGAGATTTTCTAAGTTGACATTTTGTTTGAATTCTGCAAAAGTAATGTTGGGTGAACATAAATGAGTAAGATAATGTGTCAGAATCTTGGCAATGCTGATAGCTCCATTGCTCTGCTATTTGCTTTCAAAGTAAATTTTGTGGCTCGGGCATCTGACCAACTGAGGCACACTCCGGAGCAGGAGAGCTTCGCTCCGAGTTGTCAGTCACTTGCCGCTCATCGCCACTGACTGGGTGGTTAATGGAGAGAGGGGAGAGGGAGAGCTAGGGGTGTTCGTCTTACTGATTTTTGGCAAACCTACAGTGGCTTTAACTCGCAATGGTGAGCGTATTATTTACCATCCGGTGCCCAAGTTCTTCCTATCCTACTTATAGAATTCCTTATATAAACTAAGTGTCTTTGAGACCTGAGGAGAACAATAAAGGGGCCTAACTGTGTGCTTCACTCAAATGAGACCTGACTGGCCCATAGTACTGCCAACTGACTTTTCTGAGGATGGCTGCAGGGAGGAATATTTGTAAAGTCACTGGGCTTGATTAAAAGAGTTCCCATGCAACGGCCGAGTAAAGAGGTAGACATATGCAACATAATATATAAGAACACGATTTTCAAAGCGAAGCAATTTGTCATCTGATGAATCTCTGCCAAAAGTAAACAGATGGGCAAAATGAAAATGTGCTTTAGATCATAGGTACGGACAACGTACCTGTGCTGTGTGAACCAGCTCATTGATGAGGTGGACTGCATGGTGGCAGTGGTCAGGCTGGCCCATCACCTGGGCAATGCGCTCAGGGCTGACCCCATCATCTGGACAATTAACAGAAGGGGATATAAGAGATTGTTAACTGCTGTCATATCTGCTTTAGGACTACATAGGTACACACTAACAAATACTTTGCTAAAAATGCAAACATTACATTATGGCATTTAGCAGACGCTTTTATCCAAAGCGACTTACAGTAAAGTACATCATCATATACATACATCATCATCCTATACATACTACATCAGGGGTGGGCAAACTACGGCCCGTGTGCCACATCCGGCCCTTTGGTCTTTTTAATTCGGCCCACCGAAGATTGTTGCAGAATTGCCCAAATCAAATCATACAGCCCTGGACATAATCGTATCTTTTCAAAAAAGCATCTAGCAACAAATCTAGCGACTTTTTCTGGTGTTATTGGAGACTTTTGGAGACTGACGTGAAGGCATGTATCGTTACTCTTCTCAACGAGCAGCGGGTGCTGTCGTGGGCCCCTCCCCCATCCCAAAGCACTCACAGGCGGCCCACTC
>OMLI01099139.1:0-11096 GCA_900302605.1 Rondeletia loricata
GCCGTCCGGCCCCGCTGCCTTCCTTGGGTTCACAGCTTTCAGCGTGCGTCTCACCTCGTGCTCCGTGAGGATGAGGCTGCTGTGGGCTGGTGGATATGGTGTGGCTGCTTCCTTTGGCAACACCTCGTAGCGGGCGTAGAAGGAGTTCAGCTCCTCCACCAGCTGAGGGTCGCCCCCGTCGGCCGAGGGGTGGCTGGGTCTGTAGTTTGTCATGTGTTGGACCCCCTGCCACACCTGCCTGGAGTCATTGCTCTGGAAGCAGTCCTCAATCCTCCCCTTGTAGTCCAGCTTGGCCCTCTTGATCCCCCGCTTCAGGTCAGCTCTGGCAGTGCTGTATAGCTCTCCCTCTCCAGATCTAAAGGCGGTGTCCCTCTCCCTGAGCAGACGCTGCACCTCTCCAGTCATCCACGGCTTCATGTTGGGATAAACCTGGATGCGCTTGTCCACAGTGACGGAGTCTGTGCAGTGCTTGATGTATCCCAGGTCCGCTGATGTGTACTGTTCCAGGTCCTCATGTTCGAAGACCTCCCAGTCGGTGCTCTCAAAGCAGTCTTGCAGCCAGGTTTTAACTGTCTTTTGTATGGTGGAAGCACTTTTCCTGATGGGGGTGTAGGATGGGATTAGGAGTAGGGACACATGGTCTGACTGGCCTAGATGGGCTAGCGCTTTAGCTCTGTAGCCCAGCTTGGGCTAGGTGCTTTTTAGACAAAAGGTGGGGGATGGAAAGTTTTGCCACCGCAGAGAAGAGTCTTTCATCGTTCGAAAACCGTCTTCACTTCGGTGAGTAACTAAAGTATATTATTTATAGAGACTGAAGAGTAGACCGAGTGATGCGCATTAATGGGGAAGTGAATGGTCCCTGACAGGGCGCTAGTGAGATGAGAAATGCACATTATGGAAAAACCTCACTAACGCCCTGGACCAGAGCTATGATCCCTGCAGAGGTGTGTCCTTCATGTGGTGGATGGGTGCGGGGAGGTGGTGACAATCTGAATGAACACACAGAGGCTAAACAACATGCAGCGTGGGGAAAATCCTTTCACCTTTGGTTTTCACCGTCTGTCAAACTAAGTCTCACACAGCATTATGGGTACATATTTTATGTCAACAAAACACATGGTGGCGAGCAGTATTTACTATTTCTATTGGGATCATCATTTGTTTCCCATATATTAGCAATAAGCTACTATTGCTCAGTCAAAGAGAGAGGGGAAATATTCTGCTAACTGGTTTAATCATGGCATCAGGGAGACTCAATAACAGGATATCAAATGTTCATGGAAACAGATTAAACTGAATAAGACCTTAACCAGAGTATGACTAGTAGCCAGGTTACTCTGGCACGTAACCATTCATAAGGCTTCACCTGAACTGATGCTTGGCACCTCCTTCTGACTCTGCCCCAGACTCTGAGCTGCTCTCCTTCTCCTCCTTCCCTCGCTTCCTCTTCTTCTTCTTGCTTTTGTGTTTTTTGTGCTTCTTGTGTTTCTTTTGTGAGCAATTGCCACTGACTTCTTCCCGTCTCCCGACTTCTTTGTCTCTCTCTGAGTCGGCTTCCTGCGCTTCGCCCCCATCGCCGCCAGGACCCGATGGTTCAACAGGCCTGACGGAAAAAGAAACAGACGGAGGATTACCACCCAGTTACATGTTATTCTAATTGTCGAACATAGTTAATTTGTGACACTAACCACTAGCTAGAAAGCCAGAATCAAATAAGTGAGGTCATCAAGGATTTAAAACCTGGAGCTAGGTAATGGGACAATTACCCAGGACCTACACAGTGAGAGCTTTTAAACCTAATGAGCTTTATTTAATGCCGTATGGAACTGTAGTCCTACCAACAGGAGATCCCCAGGGTGAACTGTAGTCCTACCAACAGGAGATCCCCAGGCTGAACTGTAGTCCTACCAACAGAACAGAGCCGCACGCCTTGCACTTCGCTGCTCTATTAGGAGTAATGTGAATGTAATGCATGCTAGATTGTCATGGATGAAGGTGGATGAAAGGCTAGCATGTAGTCTTATTTTGTATTTGAAGAAAATGTTTATACTACTCTTCATTTTATGTATTCAGTGTTTCCCACAGGTTGAGAATTTACTTGTGGTGGTGGTTGTCAGACCGGGGGGTGGGGGGGTCGTCATTATCACGCACTATAGAGTCACGCCAAATCACTATAGTAATACTATAGAAATATTATAGGGATTTTTCGCTCTGTTTTTAGGCTGTATTTTGGCCTGCCTGTTTTTCTCTGGGTTTGATTGCTCTGTAGCTCTGTTTTGTCGGCTCTGTGCCTATTCATGAGTATAGGTAGGGAACAAAGTTAGCTTTTTGGCCTGCCAGCCAGGCAGATTTTTTACCGGCCAAGAATTATAAATGGCTTTGCCATGTGTTGTTATTACTATATGGTCTGGGTTTTTCCTTGCTCAGAATGGGCAGCCCAGGTAGAGCCTATGTAAGGGAAACACTGGTATTCTTTCCTTGGTTCACTGATATCATTTTGTGTTGTATTGTGATGTTATTGTATTGTGATTGTTTTGTCCTTTATGTGGACCCCAGGAAGAATAGTCTTCACTATGGTGACGACTAATGGGGATCCTTAAACAATAAACAAATAAACAGGAGATCCCCAGGGTGCTGTTACAGGCACCTATTCATTCCGCAGACTAGCTCCAGACTTTACATTTGAGTCTTAGTTCTGATATCTGGCTTCGGCAGGAGAGCTGTTAAGCATCGAGGGATCCTTAAAATAAGTGATCATACAAGCATGTTAATGTGAACGGGACTGTCCACAGCACTGAGGTTTCTGTAGCCATACATGTAGAAACATAACCATTGAACCTGTCGCTATATCATTTCTGCAACATTTAACGTACAAATAGCGCCAACGTTACTGTGGACGAAGCAACACTACTAACGTCACAGTTAAAGCCCTTCTTCAGCAGACAGTAACAGTATTTAGCTCCAAACAGTAACAGTATTTAGCTCGAGACAGTATTTAGCTAGAGACAGTATTTAGCTCCAGACAGTAACATGATTTAGCTCGAGACAATAACATGATTTATCTCGAAACAGTAACAGTATTTAGCTCGAGACAGTAACACGATTTATCTCGAGACAGTAACAGTATTTAGCTCGAGACAGTAACAGTATTTAGCTCGTGCAGACCGGTGCAGAGCGGCCAGCAGCCGCTACAGCTGGAAACACATATACTGTGTTGAACTATCACTAAGATGAAATATATGACATTGCATTAACGCACCCATTATCTTCATGTTGGTCCTCGATTTCTCTAATTTTATTTAAAATAAAATATTGGAAAATTTGCTCTATGTTGGCAGCCATGTTTGTGTCCGAGTATGTAATTGCAGGTCCGGGTAGGAACTGATTCCTCTGCGACTGGGTTCCGGCCGTGAGCTGGATAAGCCAATGAATCATAATACATCCATGCAATGAATCTATTAATAGGGAGGTCAGACCATGGCGCTGGGTCAGATCATAGAACTTCAATGGATAGAACGGTCCTTCCACTGTTTGCCATAGTAATTTGGTTAGTACAGCATAAAATGGCGATTATGGAATTTTAAGGGTTAGTTGCTATGGTGACAACGCAGGTTGGGCATAGACCTCGTAAATCGAGTGACGTCAGCATTGCCCAAATATGAACGTCCGGTTCCATCGCGATTTCTCTATGGGAAAATGAATGGGGTTTTCACATAATCCTAACGGCCGTTATTTCGGTTTTCGGTTTTTCAAACAAAAACGGAAAAACGAAATAACGGGCCATTTTTGATGGTTGGTTTTTCATTTAGACATGAATAACGAATTATATAACTTATAACAACAATATCATGAATATTGTGTGTTATGACATTTGTAATAGGTGAAAAAATATGATCCTCCCAATCAGGGTTGGGAAGGTTACTTTCAAAATGTATTCCGTTACAGATTACTAATTACCTCATAAAATGTTTTATCAGTAATGTAATCTAATGGATTACTCAATCCAAGTAACATAATCTGATTACTTTTAGATTACATTTAGATTACTTTTAAGTAAAAGCCATATATTAAAATAAACAAAAATAATTTCAATGATAAAAATGATTTTACGTTGTTCCAACTGCAACCGAATTTTGAGAATTACAAATTTTTTGGCATACAGATTGCTTTTTCCCTCTGACCCTTTTATTCTCATCGGCATCAATTGAAAAATACTTTTCCAGAAAAATAAAACAGACTTGTTTTAGGTTAGAGTGTTGCATTTTAACTTGACCAAACATTACAAATCATTTTTCTATCAGCTGTAAAAATAAAAATAAAAAAATGTAGGTTGCACTTTGCAAACAGTTCGATCACTCGTGCCGGCCATGATTAACTAATGCTGCACAGGTGCTGCTGCTGCTGACTATATTGCATGTGCCGTTGTGTCATGTTTCGTGGTTCTTGGCAGCCTGGTGGTGGGGGGGAGTTTTTTTAACATTTAATTACGTAATCCCGTTACATGTAATCCGTTACTCCCCATTCCCCAACTCTGCTCCCAATGTTGTAGTTTTCTTGACACCGGTTCCTGACTGCCAGCGAGCGAGCGAACTGGAGATGAAATCACGCGCGAAACTGTCCTGATGTCCTGATACTTCAAAAATGTACTTCTCCTCATCCATGTTCGATTGCCCCCCCACGTTTATGGCTGTATCCCAGGAATGGATGCAAAGTAGCGTGCGACTCTCGACCAATAAAAAGTGTTTGGGGGCGGGACACGGACGCAAAAACTCGCTCAACTAGAGACACAGCGAACGAATATTTGAGGGGTGAACGACATCGCTGTTCAGTTCGCTGTCGCTCGCGGCAGGTCAAGATAGTCTGACTGAAACGCTTTATGTCAGGAACGGGTGTTAGGTGAGAACGGTGGAATACAGATGACAACATGTGAATGCCCCTGTGGTGACAGCAAGTGCAGCCATGCAGCTACGCTGGCCATCTTTTCCCACCATAACTTTGGCCGGACTTTGGCCCGCCACCAGTGGGTGACGCAAATAATATTCGCCTTAGCTTGTTGTTAGCAAAATTACTGCTTTGACTTGAAAACTGTTACAGAAATCAATAGATCCAGTGCCATTAGAGAGACAAATATACGTAGGTAAAAACGTACAAGTTTGAAAAGTCTGCAGACTGTGAGAGGAACGATTATGTGAAAACCCATTCATTTTCCCTATAGAGAAATTGCTATGGAACCGCACGTCCATATTTGGGCATGCTGTGGGCAAACTTACGAGGTCTATTAAGGCCGTAAAGTCTGTCACACTTGCTTGAGAACTGTGCAGATGTGTCTGTTGCACGAGTGCTTAGCAAACTGTCAAAACTCAACTGAAAGCTGATGTTAGCGACAAGGTTAATGTACCATTATCAAAGATTGTACTTCTCTCGCTAGCTCTTCTAGTCAACATTAGCATATTAGTAATCCATGGCAGCAAGGTGACGGAGAATGTCCTTTGGTCCTTGCTGCAAAACCTCTTGCCTCAGCGACTTGCCATAAGTTGGTTTATACGGAAGCTAACCCAAAGGTACACATAAAAATGGCCGCCACTCCAACCATCCAGGAACGTTGATTTGAATGTGAATGACCATTCTATCCATTCATGTTCTGTGGATCAGACCATAGAATTTGAATTCCATTCAAGTTCTGTGGGTCAAACGTTCTGCCCGCAACCGTAAACACCAAACAAATAGGGAGCCAAAGTTGATATCATTTCCGCCAACCCTCTGGTTGACTTTGACCTATCTAAATGAATGGGAGGTTACTTCATATAAGCAATCTAAAAAGCATATGGCTTTGATTTTTAAATATGTTGTAGGAAGCATCAACACATCTCGCTTGGCTTAATTTCCATCTCCTGCAAAGGGAACAAGCTATGGTAGTTAGCTAGCTACAGCTTCACAGGCTACTGTGAACATTTTTTGGTAGTTACTATCGTGAGCCTGAACTCATACTTTAGTGAAGTCCCAAATTGCATCTCAAGAGGTGAAAACCTTCCCATGAGTGACAGCGGATCAGCCCCACTATCAACAGTTGGTACATGCTACAATGTAGTTCTCCATCATTACAAAGTGTTTTCTGTACGTTTCTACGCCCTAAAATAACAGAAATATGCAAATTGTCTAAAAGCTTATACTACGTAGTTTACCGAGAGGTGAATCTCAACACCATTCGTTGCTTTGTTTAGTTGCAGAAGACATGACTTTGTGGTCAATGGGAAATCGCGCTAGCCAGTTAGCTGCTAGTCAACCACGGTGAGGCTTTGGCATCTCAGCGCAGTTTAGCGTATAATTTAACAGGAAATTGGTGATATTAGAGGAAACAATGATATTAAATAATTTCCTATGTGCATTTACCTCTCAAAATTGTCACCGTTTTATTTTATAAACCAGAAATTATAACGCTAATTTGACTATGATGATTTTTTAGTCTTTTATATTGACTTTTCTCAAATGTCTTTGTCACACAGACTCCCAGACCAGTTTTTGAAATCCCACCATACTCCTGTGGAGAGAGGAACAAGACCGTGTGCAAAGCCACGGAACAGCCGGGCACCTATTTAGCTTGGAGGGGAAAGCACATACCGCCACCCACTGGAGCAACTTGCAGTGTAAATGCCATTGTCAATACAATATTTTCAGGAGGCACCAGCAGAGTGTCCAAAATGAATTCCTGGCTTACCAGAAAGACTCAGACTCTGTACACCTGTGTTACCTCCTCCAGATTTGGCTCTGAACCGTAGTTGGGACAACCTCTGGTTATATACGTTCACATTTTGGCTCATAACTGGTAACATCTAACTACGTCTATCATCCGGTTATTTTCTGTATAAGGAGTCAAAAGACGTTTCTCTCTTGGGCAGGGCATTTATTACCTCCGTGAACATAAAGCATATACATTTCACTGGGCTGGCCATCTTCATTAGCTTTCTCTACCGACCGCTAAAACACACACACCTGTCTATGGACAGCATTTTATTTGTACAACAAATAAACTTGACTTTGACTTGCCTATGAGACAAAAAAATATTGATCACAGAACTCTAACTTTGGTGAAAAAAAGGTGCTGTGGGTGACCAGAGGTCCCAGTTTTCCGGGGACAGTCCCCGGATTTGATGCTTTGTCCCCGGGTGGCACTTTCACCGGATTTCCCCCTCTCTGGCAGCTCTCTGGGCGACATTATTTTTACCGGAAGTCTAGTGAATGTCATTTTTACCTCAGGACCAGAGGGATTTGCCCGGCTTTCTGGATGGGATTAATATTGCAAGACAAAGTTGGTAATGTAATCTAGTACATTATGATTTTAATGCAGTCTGGACGGCATATGTATTACTTTATTTATCCTATAAATTACTAAGGGGTGTATCATTTATGTCATATTCCAGAATACGCCTACTGTGCAAAGTATTTGTAATTTCGGAATTACGTAGCATTGATCCAGATGGTATTAGAATTGACAGAGGAAGTGGGAGTTGAAAAACAGGTTATTAACGTTGATGGGATTGAAATCACTGATTCACTCAGGTAAAAACTACATTACCAGACCTCTTCTAGTAACATTGTCAGTAATTTTCTCCGGCTACTCCGGTAAAAATTCCAGCTGAAATGACCTACCTACTGTATTGTATGAGTGAACTCTGACGTCCTGGGGTAATTTTAATCCCGTCTGGATTGACGTCTGATGTTTCACACAATTACAGACTTGCGTACCAGCATCTGTATTACAAGGACCATATAACCAGTGGTGGTTAGAGCAGCATCACTTAAAGATTGATTAGATCAAACTATATTGATCCTCATGGGGAAATTAGGTTGTGCAGCAGCAAAAGTAATAGGATTCAGCAAAAAGGAACAGGAAAAATAGAGTATAAAAACACAATTTAAATCAAGGAATAACAGGAAGAGACAGTGCACAGTTTTGTGCAGGAACTGCTGCATCTGAAATTACAATGCAATGCCACTTGAAGTGAGTTTTGTCTTTTTTTTGTCCTTTGGAAGAGGGGCACGTGAACCACACATGTCCCCAAAATCTGGTCACCTTCCATCTGTAGGCTAAACGTTTATTAGCCTTACCTGTAATATTAGGCTATTTTTTAATGAATATTGGATCACAACAAAATGTCTTTGTGTCCAGCTATAACCCATTAGGCCTATTTAATTTCTGTATTCATAGCAAAAAAAATTACACCAATGGTGAGTTTAATCCAATCTAACAGAGTTTAATTGTCAATAGTTAATATTCGGGACATCTGTAAAGTTAGCAAAGTCCAGCAGTCTGTCACACAGGAGCAAACAAAAGCAGTTATAAAATATTAGAAACTCAAAAGGTTGGAAGATCATTGGTGGAAGGAATTACAAACTGGAAGAACTTTGGAATGAATGCTCCCGTTTCTCAACTACGTGAACGCTTTCCCCCAGTCAACAGTGCGCAGTCTCTATAGGCAAAAGTTAAGCAAAATGGCGACCAGGATGCATGCAAATCCTTGCCTTGCTGCGCCACTAAGTACACCCCATTGATAACAAACGAGGCGACGTAATTTACGAGTCTGTTCACTGTGTCCATTATTTTTTACGGTCTATGGTTTGGAAGGAAAATGGCCCTAAAGAAATCTGGGCTCTCTGTCGATAATATAATACTTCCATAGATACAAATCGTCTTCCTGGCCATGCCCACCCATAGGGGGGAAACAAAATCTGCATCTCATAGACGTGAATGAGAAAAGAGCTTGTTATAGGTCAGTTTTGAGAGCATAGACCTTAGTTTAGAGAAATGTGTCAAATCAATTGAGAAAAACTCATTTAGAAATAAGAATGTTTATACATTTATTAATGTATTTTGCCTATTGTAATGTTATAGCTAAACACATCTATCCCATCTGTAGGGCATTCCCCGGTTATTTAAAAAAACAAATCTTTCTTGGGAAAGCAACAGCCTCCCCGAAGACCTGGAGATCCTTCAGCTTTTACATGTACCTATTAAATAGGAATGCCATGACAACCCTGTCTGCAGCCGAAGAGTTTGAACTCAGCCGGGGCAGGGTTAGGAAAAAGACACCTCACAATGACTAAGGACATGAACCACACAGAGGTAAAGTATCTTACTCGTGTGCTCATCTGTAACAAGAGTTTTGTATCATAAATGCAGATATGTTTACACAGATATGTTCCAAATGTTCACTTTTCCTTAGTTCGGAAGACTACTGCAAGATGAATTTCCTAAGATGGAGAGACTGACAGGACGTTGGCTACTGCATAAGGCTTTAGTTTAGTTTTATTAGGTTGAAACCACACAATGTACATATAAAACATACACATGGATAAAAACAACCGAGGATAAAACACAATAAAGTCCAAGACTTATTTCCATTGTGGTCCTCTTGTTCGAGGTGGAAATCAAACGTGTGGAGTCGAAGCGCTGAAATAAAAAAATAAATAGTGCAATATATAAATAGCAATAAGTGACTAAAATACCTGGAGGTGCAGTATGTGTGCATCTTTCTCACTCAACACTCTCACACATTCTTACTCACAACACCAAACCTGCACTCTCACACACCATTTTTAACACACATACACTCAAAATGCAGAAATACATTCACTCACTTACTCAAATTGTGATAACACCAGCTCACTGTGAGACATACACTGTCCTAGTCACACTGACAGTTAACACTCACTGATTTAAACATGCATACTCATATTCCACACTTAACACAGACCAATTTTTATTTACAGGTGGCCATGGAAAAAGAAAGTTGGCAGTAATCCTTCCTGATTCAGGGGGTTACACAGGGAACCTGAGCCAAAATGGAGGAGTGAAAAATATCCTCTACATAGTTACACTGCAGCAGGAACTTGACCTAACACCATTACCTGCAGATGCCATGGATTTAAAAAATATGCCAAAAGCAACATGCCAAACATGCAAAGTCAGCTTGCCTCTGCAGATTCTGGCCCTGCATATCCAGGGCTGCATGAACAGATAATGTAAATTGCCAATATGTAATCCTAGGTTTGAAAATTTCAACATATTATTTAATGTGTGTTATACTACATCTCCATTTTTTAAAACTGTTTTGCAGGCCTGTGAATTTGTTTCAGAGGTGGTTGAAACTGGGTACACTGAAAAACAGCAGCTTCCATCAGATTATAATGAGGTATTGAGGGGCTGCGTTCAAATGGGACTGAAAATAATTTATTTTATTTTATCAGTGTACATGTTAAAGCCAGTCTGCCAGTAAAATATTTTTGATGGCCCCTGTTTTGACCAACGGTGGTTGTTCCCAGTTTTCTTGGCAACCCCCTGTAGTGACTGACCTTTCTTTTTTGGGGGATTAGAGCACCCTAACAATGCAAGGAAAACACTCCCCAAATAGTTTACTTAACGGGGAATGTTTTTTTTAAAGAATTCACATGTTCCTCCTCTGCCCCAGGACAGTTCAGTCAACATTTGTCAAACTGGAGAATTTGTGAATATGAATATCTATAGACAATTAATGCAACACTGACTAAATTGTCTAAATTCTGGTTCAGACCTGTTAGAATGGTAGCATATAAACCTAATTTGGGCGTGACAATTTAGATTTTACATCCGGGTGACATCACAAATTCAAGGGTTCTCCCTCCAGGTTCTAGTTCTGTGTGCATGTTCACAAATATCGATTGAACTGTCCTAGGGCACAGGAATAACGTGAATTCTTAAAATGGGTGGCATTCCTCTATTAGTGATTTCGTTATTCTGGTCTGCACAGTTTGTACAGTAGGTGCAGCAGCTGTAGTATCAACTTTTTTGCTATGGTTTAATGTCAAAAGTTGGTTTTATTAATTGAAAGAACTGCTTCTGTCAACAGAAATGGTTATAAGCATCGAGCGTCGCTTTTTTGAGGGACAGCAGCATGGGAAGTGCCCTCGATATTCTTTGGCTGACCTTGTCCTTGACAAGGACTTCTACAGGTATGCTCACTTTTGGTTATTGGGGGTGTTTTTTCAAGTGATGCAAATGTTATAGTATATCAGATGTACACTTTATGTCTATAACGACTGCAGGACAAATTTCGGCTTTC
>OMLI01099141.1:0-11369 GCA_900302605.1 Rondeletia loricata
AATCCGGGACACATAAAGAAGGAACAAAGCTTCAGTTCCCATTAGAATCAACTTCATGTTCTTTAATGAAAACTTTCAAAACTAATCAAAGGAAAGCATGACGATAAAAACACCTTATGAACTCACCAACCCACACATGCGTATGTACATACATACACTCACACACACCAGCAGCAACAACAGAACTGAACATACCAAAGATCTACAGTAGTGGCAGCCTACAAAAGCAAAAGTGAAATTTAAATACTCCCACCATACACACTGCAGCCCACAGTCCCCAAACACTCACACATGTGACAATATGAGTTCTGAGAATGAAACCTTTAATGAAACCCAAAAACCTGAAATTCAGAAAACAAAAATCACACGTCCCTTTTTCTGTGCACCTCTGGTCTAACTGGTGCTGTTGCCTATTCTTCTTATAAACTGATTGATAATGACCTTTTTAAAGGTGAGATTTCTATTGAGGAGGTGAAAGTGGGAGAATATGTGAGCAACATGCCAGATGGGTGAGAATTGGCCAACCTAAAAAAGTTCCAACTTTTCTATGGAGGCCCTGAGGAGCCACATGGTAAAAAAACAACAACAAAAAGTGAATGTGGAAATCTGTGTTCTCGGTTTTGAAAAACCGTGTGCACTGTTTAGCAAGCTGTACCTCAAAGTCACTTTTCCTGCAGCGTACAGACCATGGTTGCATCAGGGTGCATCAAGCCAACCAGAATGATAATGCATGATTTACCTTCAAATAAAAGTGTAAAATTTTAGGTTTCTAAAATTAAAAAAGAATAATCAAGTATTGGGATGTACAGAGCAACAAAAATCATATAGAAATGGTGGAATAATTATGTTAAATAGGCAGTGAAACTAGCTGTAAAATAGGTGCAAAAAAGATTACATTGTGCATAGTTTTTCCTGATGGAGTTTTTTGGATGGCAATTTAAGGCTAAAAAATGAATAGTCAAAGATTAAACACAAAAACATACCAGAAGCATGTCTAAAATGTTGTAAAAGTCCATTTGAACCTATAGCAGTCACACAGTTGTTCCTAAAAGCTAGAATGGGAGCTCCATGCCCTACTGTTGAGTCAGACAAAAGAGCCACCACTGAAATGCTTGCCATATATGTTAGGCTGTCAAAATTCACAAAGACACTTCACAAACACCAAACGTATACCAGGCAACATGAAAGCATGTCTACTATTTTACCATAGCAGTGGCACCACACTGTTCTTTCCTCAGTTGCTGAATTTTCCTAGTTGTTTCCTGATTTAATGTATTTTCCAACCGACCCCCGTCACACAGTGTGAAAACCTCTCTGTTCCAACCCAGTGCCTTTACTGCACTGTGTGTGTGTCAGTATTTGTTTGTGTGTGTTCATACCACCAGGTGGGAAGAAACAAGAACAAGTTTTCCATCTAATAACAAGCTGCTGGTAGAGAATCTCAGCAGGAGAAGGATAGAGAAAGAGAGGGAGGAGGGCTGGAGAGACAGTGAGAGAGAGGGAGGGAGGGAGGAAACAATACAGAAACAGAGAAAGACACAGCAAATGAAAGAGAAAGAGAGAGAACAGAGAGAAAGAATGAAAGAGGGATAGAGAGGCAGAGGGAGATGGTTGGAACACTGCAACAGTGAAATTGAGAACATATAGCGATATGTTTTTCCCTGGCAAAGCTGCAGTGGGGAGGCAGGCAGAGATAGAGAGAGAAAGACAGGCGAGGTGGAGAGAAGAGTGTTAGGGAGAGAGAGGGGATGGATGGATGGATGGATGGATGGATGGATGGATGGATGGATGGATGGATGGATGGATGGATGGAAGGCCAACATAAATGGGGTGAGAAACAGCCTCATCCTTTCTGCTCATCCTCTTATTCTAGGTCTATATCTCTAGTTCTCAATGATCAGTCACATTTGAACAAAAATGTATTCTAACATCCAGAATTCTTTGATAAAACATTATTATCAAATTAATGATCAAAAATGAGGGAAAAATAATAATAATCACACACACTCACTCAAATAAAAAAAAATCTTAAGTAAGAAAAAAGTAAAAACTACAGTGCTTAATGTTTTTTTCCCCTTAGCCTATGAAAAAACAAAACTATTTCATATTTGAAGCATGAAAAAAACAAAGCTTAATTTTCAAATGTAGTGTATTTTTGTTTGGTCAACGGTTTGAATCGAGAAAAGAACAGTTGTTTTGTATGTATGAATAAAAAGGAAGCATAGAAAAGTAGCATCATTTGGTTTTTGGTTTTGATATCAAAGCCCTTTCCTCTCTGTACTTTGATGTATCTGTAGGAAAAAATGATTCTTTTGGAGGCATTTCAAACTCTGGCTTTCTACCAGCCAGCCTTTCCACCTTGATGTGTCTGAAACAAACAAACAAAACTTTTTTTTATCTGTATTTTGTGTAGATTCCATATTCTCACTCACCAAACACTCAAAGGGGACAAAAACAGCAGGAGATTTTCTGGAGAAATGCCATCCTAGATGTTCTGACTGTCAGCCAGTATGGAAAGACGTGCCAGGGGCCTCATTTATAAATGCCTGTGCACACTACTTATGATGTATGATATATTATAAATTCAAAATATAAATCAACCAGTAGGCCTAAGGGATAGAACTGAATAAGAGAGAGATATTAGGCTGTCACTATATATCTGGCCTGTTCCCTTGTATCTGAGATGATATTTTAGCACTGCCTCTTGGTTTAATAGTAAATAATGATGTGTAATGTGATACTCTATTGAAACCTGTAGGAAACTTCTCTTTTCACTTGTCCCCAGGGAGATCAGACCGCAGGGTTTGCTACAGGACGGCAGCCCCAGAATATAATGACGATGATGATGATGGTGATGGTGATGATGATGATGAGGTAGGTGGCAGAGGGGGAGTCAGCCAAAACACAAGCATATGATATGGTGTGCATTGCACAACATGATTAGTGCTGCGCTGTTTAAGGATTTGTTGGCCTATGTATAAATTATTGCATTTTTAAAGCTGCACTAGGCAACTTCCTACATTGGTGGCTCCAAATGGCAGCAACAGGTAAGTGTTTGAAAAATGTGAACATCAACACTCAGAAATCCTGTAACTTGACGTCAGGAAACTGCACACAGCACACTCATGTTTACCGGTCTGTGGTGCTTTATACCAAAGGATTCCAAAGGGACGAGAGAGGCAAAAGATCTAACGTTGGTGAGTCCAGCTTCCTCTGGACGGAGCGCTGCTCACTGCTGTTTAACAGGCAGTTTTGTATCTGGCTCTTAAGTTTCATCACTTCCTGTGCACAGAGTTGATTTCCTGCCAGTGTCCATACCAGACATCAGAATTTCAATTGGGTAAATAGGGCTAATCTACGAGGTCTCAATACGAGGGAGATGGGACGCTGTTCTCTGTTGCCCCACTTTGTCATTTAGGCTGATAAGAGAAGTGTATTTTAGCATAAATATCTTGCATAGTGCAGCTTTAAACTCACTGTAAGTTGCTCTGGATAAGAGCGTCAGCTAAATGCCAAAATGAAAGACATACTACATTCCTCCTCCCACAACTAATAAAACCCAAGTTGTTGTGCGAACCAAATATCTAAGACCAGGAGAGAAAGATGCCAGTAAGCCAGCAAGTAAACTGATTAGAATTAATTCACAGCAAGATTAAATTAAGATTTTCCAAAAGGAAGTGTGACATCCTTTCTGGCAGCCAATATTAATGGTGAATTGATCATAAGCGCATATGAATGCATGTCGTGTCTTAGCTTGTCATCTTGATTTTTGTTGTTGTTTTTGTTTTGTTTCTTGCTTTCCTTGTTTATTTCGTTTGAGGTGAAATGTTTTTATAAGCCCCTGGAGTTTTATTCTTTACTTTCTGTTTTGATGTATTATTTTGATTAATTTCATACTTTCTGTTTTTTTATCATTGTATTTTATACCTATGTTTTATTATCACTTTGCTTCAATGTTTTATCACTGTGTAAATAAACTAAACTAGTCAGTCAGATGTTCCAATCTGGATTCAGGGTCAATTAAACTTTCACTGCAGATGTCTGAATAAATGAGGCTGGAATTCAGGTTAGCAGCAACATTACAGAGCTGCAAGAGGTGTGTGTGTGTGTGTGTGTGTGTGTGTGTGTGTGTGTGTGTGTGTGTGTGTGTGCGCACTAATGTGTGATCAGAATACATGATTTCTAGAGATGAAAACTTAAGAAAGGCTCAGCTTGAAATCTCCTGGCCATTGGCACGCAATTTTCTCTCTCTTCTCGCTCTCTCCCTCACAGTCTCCTTCTGCTCCACTCCATCTCTATTCCTATCTCTGTCTCTCTTTGTCTGGCTATCTCCCTCTCTTGCTTCGTCTCTCCCTCTCTATCAACCGTTGTCTCTCTTTCCGTATCCCCCTCTGCGTCTCAGCAGTAACAGGTGTTTGGTGAGGCAGGAGGGCTGTGGATCTAAATGTTTCCATCAGTCGTACAGTCCAGCCCAACAGCTGAACTCAGCATCAGTCCGCAGCCTGCTCCAGCTACACCAGCAAACAGCAGCTCCTCCTGGTCAAGTTCATGCCTGATGACAATCCTCGTTCATTTTTCTGCTGACAAAATACAATAGAACTGCAGGCCACCTTGCAATGTGGTGCACCCACTAAGTCCATGAATCCTGAGGGGGAAATTGAAGGGACATGAAGTTCAACCAGGATTTAAAGCATCGTTCTGTAATTGCAGTGTGAGGCCCTCTGTCTCACAACTGGCTTTGTTTAGGTTTTGATTGATTGGAATTAAGAATTTTTTTTCACTCATAAAGGGATTGACTGAGCTGCCAACATGTGACATGAATGTTGGTTATGTTTTAAAACACTGAAGTAAAAGCGGTAAGAAAGTTGGCAAAAGCTTTTTTTTTTTTCATGTACAAGTCAAACTTTCAAGAATCCTTGTGAATATAACTACAATATTGGTGAAGTAAAGGAAATGAATGAATGAATTTAGCCTCAGTGGCTTCAGTGGTCAAGGCCAGTGGCTGCAGCCAATTTAATCAAGACAGCAACTTTCATTCATTCATTTTCTTTACCCACATATTGCTAATCAGGGTTACGGGGGCTGGAGCCTCTCCCAGCATGCACTGGGCGGAAGGCAGATAAACACCCTGGACAGGTTGCCAGTCCATCACAGGGTGAACACAGAAATGCAAACTCCACACAGGAAGCTCTGGGGACTCAAACTCGGGTCCTTCTTGCTGTGAGGCAACAGTGCAAGACTAACAATACACATAAAGTAATTCCTACTGATACAAGTCAAAACAAGTCAACAGTAAACATGTCATCCCCCACACGCGATGCCGACCCCTTCTGGGCCAATCAGTAACAATTACATCACCTTGTTTTGACCTGTAATTGTAGCGCCCCACTTGGGTTTATCAGTGTAATTTCAAAAGTGCAGGAATGCAGTGGTGAGAGGCATTATTCCCCCAAGTTTAGTCAAAATCCAAACAGTGGAGATAATAACAATTCTTATTTGGCCAAAAGTCTAAGCATTCCTTTAATTTTCAGCCTCATTCAAGTCTTAGCCATTATCTTTATGTGAAAACTGCAGCAAACTTTCTGATGTGCCGGTGACAAGTTGAAGCAGCTTAGAGAATTATCAAGAATACAATAGGAGACAGACAGACAGGCAGAACTACCAACCGCATAGCGACTTAGTTCTACTAGCTTTAGCATCCACACTGCGAGTGTGTGCGTGTCTTTCAGTCTTTCTCTGGTGCTGTCTATGTCTCCTTTTCTTTATGTTTCTGTCTCTCCTACCTTCATCCCTCCCCCATGCTCTATCTCTCTCCACTTCCCTCCCTCCTTCCCTAGCGGTAGTCCTGGATTTGTTCCATTGCCTGGTTATCTAGTGTTGGCCTATTTTTCACAGAAAAGTGTGGGTTTTTATTCTGCAGTTACTGGGGTGGTGTGTGTGTGTGTGTGTGTGTGTGCGTGTGCGTGTGCGTGTGCTTGTGCGTGTGTGCGTGTGTGTGTGTGTGTGTGTCTTCTGTTCATAAGCTGTTGCTAACAACACTTTGTGACAAGGGTTGTAAAGGTTACATTCAAAATATAAATGTAAACTCCATTGGGTTCCTTTGTTACTTGGACACTTCTTTTCTGCTCTGTTCGACTGCAATAAACTCTCCTCTGTTCTGTTCTACTCTGCTACCGTAAACCTTCATATAAAGACCGGGTCTCAAATAGTGGCTGGATCTGTAACAATAGCCAGGGGAGTGTTGTATGTAAGCGGAAATAAAGGCCAGTCCCCAATAAAAGCCGGTGGGGGGGGGAATGGCAGAATTACCAGAAAGTAGTCTAAATTCATACGGTATTTATAGCCTAAAATATCATTACAACTACTAAAATATCACAAAATATATTACGTTGCATGTAGTGGAACACCCTGACATGTTGATCTCGTTGCCACGGATACAGGTACTGGCGCGAAAGTCTTGAAATTCATTACACAAACATAGCGCTACTCCTGTGGGATGCTGCAGGAAAAAACGTGTTTTTTGTTACCACAATAAAAGCTGATTAACTTTTCATACAGACAGTGCGTAGAGGGTCCTGGTGGATCGGGGGGCTAAGATGCACTATGTTCCATTGAGTTGTGAGTTTGAATCCCTTTTTTTGCTAACTTTGTTGGATGTCATCCTCTGGCTTTCTCCATTATATACTGTCGAATAAAGCAGAGTTTCGTCGAAATGCCTTAACTAATCTTTCAATAACATAAAATGTTTGTACACCACCAAATTAAATCTTTTTAATTCTTAATAAAAGAAAACATAGTTGTGTCATCATAGTTTGAAATTCAACACCATGTCCCATCTGTGCACTCTTAAAAACAATGTGGCATTTTTTATATGACAACACAAACCTTTTTTTTTTCAAACTATACACTCACAGACATATTGCAAATAGCATGTCCTTTCTATTTGTGTGACCCATTTCTTATAAAATGTTCTTTTAGGAAGGATGACAAACACATAATAGACATGAGATTACACACACAAAAAGAATGCAACTGGAATCAAACTGAAAGAATTTAGAGACAAATAAATAAATACATAACTAAATAAATGCACATTATAATCCAATGTCAAGACCCAAAGGATGGTCACTAGAAGAATGAAATGTGCCCATAAATGATTCTGAAGTAAATGGAACTCAATGCTACAGGGTATGTTATGCTGCCACAGGCTTCTGAAGCCCCTGTAATGTAAAATATATATGTATAGTAGGCTAGTAGCTTTGCAGTCTAAAAACTGGGAAACTGTTTTTGTGTAGATTAGCCTACACAGAAGGCTGTTAAATCAGTAGTGGGTCATCAGAAGAAGAATGTTAGTGTGTTGTAATTCAAAAACGGAGTTAATTTATGTTAGATTAGCCTATATTGAGATAAATTATTTTGAAAAGAAAATGCTGGTTTCCAGAGAAAGAGTTCTAAAGTTATTTGATAAAAATCACACAGATTCAGATTCAGATTTAATTTATTTAGCCTTTTACAGGAATTAGTCTTGCATGTAAGAGCACTGAGTCAGATATTTACTGACATTTAACAAAGATAATAAAGATATGTAAGACATCAAAGAACATACATAAACCACACAACAGGAATGACAGTGTAACATTACAACATACAGGTAAGCTAGGTGCTGCAGCAGGTTATGGTCATGATCATGATCATGGTGCAGGGTCAGGGGGTAAAGTGCATTTGTGCAAGTTCATTAGTTTGATGCTGCGAATGAATTCAGCCTTTGTTTTGGACTGACAGAGATCCTCCCCAGGCTGCAATACAAAAGGTCAGGATGCTTTGTATAAAGCTTTTATAAAACAGGGCAAGCAGTGTGTGATCAACATTGTAAGATCTGGGCTTCCTCATAAAGAAAAGCCTTTGCTGTGCCTTGCTATATATCCTCTCTGTGTTGCTGTTCCAGGTCAGCTGGTGGTCAACGATTGTTCCCAGGTATTTGTACTCTGGCCAATCTCAATGTCTGCTCCGTGTATAGATAATGAGACAGGGTCTGGTTTGTTTTTCCTGAAATCAATTTGCATCTCCTTTGTTTTCTTGGTGTTCAGTAGCAGTGAGTTGTTGGTGCACCAGTCAGCAAACCGTGTCACTTCATGATGGGATTCCTTTTCGCTGTTGCTGTCTGTCAAAAGCCCAATGAGGGCGACGTCGTCTGCAAATTTAACCAGTGTACATCTGGGGTTGTGGCTTGTACAATTGTTTGTGTACAGAATGAACAGCATGGGGGAAAAGTACGCACCCTTATGGCACACCAGTGCTCACAGTAAGTACTGATGAGGTAGCGTCTTCCAGTTTAACATATTGGGGCCTTCAGTCATAAGATCCAAGATCCACTGGGTTAGAGATTGGTTCAGTCCCATATGTAAGAGCTTTTCAGTGAGAACAGTGGGCTGGATAGTATTGAAGGCTGATGAGAAGTCAGCAAATAAAATCCGAGCATGAGATCTGGGGGTTTCAAGGCGTTTGTAAATTGTGTTGAGAACTGTAAAGGGTAGCATCTTCAACCTCTCTTTGAGCTCTATAGGCAAACAGATGAGGATGAAGTTGGGCCGATAGCTCCTGCTGAAGAGCTTTGAGAACCAGGCGCTCAAAGCATTTCATTGCAATGGATGTTAAATCTACTCGCCTAAGGTCATTCATTTCTGATGGACGGTAGTTTTTTTTGGCACAGGCATGATCTCAGATAGCTTCCATAGTATAAGAACGTTATGCGAGTCCAGTGACATCTGGAATAGGTGGCAGTATACTGTGCTCAGCTGTTCACTGCACTTTTTGAGTAGTGAGCCCTCAATTTTGTCAGGTCCCGCTGCTTTACGGGTGTTCAGGCGGTTAAAGGTGGCCTTAACATTACCCTCAGATATTGTGAGGGGTACTGCAGTCAAGTCCCAGGAGGTGTTTCATGACTGTGGCTCATATTGCCAACATGGTCAAACCTAGTGAGAAATAGGTTGAGCTCCTCTGCATTCTCTTTGGTTTGGGGAAATTGGACATCAGGTGAGTTGATAGTTTGTAGAATTACGTGATTTGTGCACCATTCAGACTTTATATACATGCAGACTCCGCCTCCGGTTGTTTTCCCTGTGGCTCTTAAATCCCTATTGAGTCGGACAGGGGGATTGAAGCCAGGTATGCAGAGGCAGTCACTACTTATGTCCGGATTGAGCCATGATTCCGTAAAGCACAGTAGACAGCTGTCCCTGTACTCATGGAGGTATCTGGTGCACATATCCAAATCTGCATGTTCTGTACATGTTATCTACAGAATTTGAATACACTGAAAGGTGTATAGTTTTTACAATGCATGTCTACACACCTAGACACTTTCTGTACATACGTATGGGCCTCTGTAGACCAGTTAATGTGAATACGAGCACATTTTTGCACATCCTGTGTATATGCTGTAATTTCACGTTGTTTTCCCTTCATATTAGCATTTTCTCTCATTTGTTATATATTACATATATATTCATATTTTATAACTGATTTCATGCATATATTCCATATTCTTTGGTATATTCTCACATCATATATATTCTTCATGTTTTTTGTTTGTATGAATTAGTTCTACTGCTGCTATTGCTAACATTTTTGAGTGTTGAAATTGTGAGTTGCATATGTTCATATGACCCTCTATGCTATATTTTTATTTATACTCTTTTTTTTTTGCTGTATCCTGCTATTATCTTTCACTGCAACGGCCCAGTTTCCCCTCAGGGATCATTAAAGTCTCATCTTATCGTCATCGTGTCATTTTACCCAGGTCTGCTGTCACCTATGTCACTTTGTCTCCTCCTCCCTTCCCTCCCTCCATCCATCCATCCCTCCCTCCCTCTCACCTATATCATTCCCATAGGAGTCCTTACAATGATGCTGCATCATCCCTTCTCTCCATCCCCCCATCCATCCCTCCCACTCCTGACATCTCTCTTCCAGGGACAGTATCTAAGAGAATCTCCCTCCTTTCCCCCTACATCCATCTATCCCTCCTCCTTCACCCCTTCTTCTATCCCTCCCTCCTACCTTCTCTCCAACCACCCTCCTTTTCCCCTCTCTCTATCTATCTCTCCCTCCCTCCCTCTCACCTATATCATTCCCAGAGCAGTAGCTCCCGTGGCTCTCCGTCTCCTCCAGGGACAGTATTTTGAAGGAGGCCAGAGGAGTGGAGCCTGGCTGGGTGGAGATCATCCCTCTGAACCGAGTCACCGTCCACGTCCGAACATGGTTGTTGTCCGCACACACTAACACACACAAGGATACAAATGCACATTCAAGAATGCAATCATATGTATACGCCCAGAGACATATTGACAAAGATAAGATGATTAGACTATGTGTTAGTGGTCTGCTCCTCTTCTATATTCCTTCACTATCCACTCCAATCATCCCTCTCTGTCTATGACAATGATCAGACTGACAACACAAAGCAGAAGCGCTATATTTTTCCAATATTTTCTATGGTTCCGAAGTGTCGCAACAACTGCAGTGTGCGGCCTGCTGTCCTTACTTTTTTTTTTCTGTGGTAGCATAGGAACAATAGGCAGTCCTAGCTACTGCTCAGGAGCGGAGTACTTTGTGTTTTCAAAGGCTTCTTCCTCACCTGACACCAGATGTTTCTCAGACAACATGATCTTCGTCACTGGGCTCCTGTGGACGGTGAATGTCTGGAAGAGCTGGGGGCCCGATCCCACTGTCTCCGGGTGTTGAACTATCACCCTCACTGCACCGCTACTGGTGCCGTAGGCTATCTCGATCCAGTTCCCACTCACACCTGGGAGCGGAGAGAGGGAGGGAAAGAGCGAGAGAGAGACAGACAGACAGACACACAGACACACAGACAGACAGTCAGTTGCATTACCAAAATATTTTACTGTCAGATGTAGAACTATGACTTATACTACATCCACTGCTGGCCCTATAGGCTTCCTCTATATATTTATATCCCGGGGAGTGAAACTGAGAGGAAGGGAAAGAAGTGGAGAACAGAACTGAAATGGTATGGGAAGAAGAAGATAGAAAGGAGGAACATGCAGGGATATGGTTTTTAAAGTTTTTTTTTGGAGCAAGAGCAAGATAAATGAGTGTGAGTAAGTGAATGAGATACAATACCATGGTCATTTTGTGTGTGTGTGTATACTGACTGGCACTGATTGCATCATGAAATGGGTCATGTGCTGTGGTAATGTATATATGTGTGTGTGTGTGTGTGTGTGTGTGTGTGTGTGTGTGTGTGTCTGTGTGTGTGTGTGTGTGTGTGTCTTCTTTTCAACAGGGCATGTTTACACACCCATTTCGGTTTCATTCGACTGCACTTCCACTCTGTGCAGCATGAA
>OMLI01099142.1:0-10000 GCA_900302605.1 Rondeletia loricata
GGATGGGGTGTGTGTGGGAACCGTGCTCCGGCCCGCCTGTCCACTTGTGAAAAAGGGCCAGTGCGCTGCCCATTTGCAATGCAGATCTCCCCCTCGCAGGGTCGCTTTGGGAAAGAGAGCATCAATGGCTGGCGTGAAGCAGGGCTCCGCCGACGGCAAGTGTCATTCCCATTTTGATTCTTGACCCCTTCTTTTCTTAACTCGGCCCGCTCCTCAAAAAAAGCCTCCCCCCCCTTATTGTCTGCCGGCGCTCTCTTTCTCCTCTGCCACATTAGACTCTGAGGAGAAGTTCAGAGCTCCTATTCACGTCGGGGCAGTAATTGTCATTCACACTGAGACGGTGTGAAATACGTCAGGATAAGAATGAGAGAAAAGGAGCATTGGAAATTCCCCTCCTCTGTTCGACGAGAAGTGAGCGTTGTTAACTATCGCGGTCATTATCGTTACACTCTAATTTGTCACTAAGCCATTTAACGCCGGCAGCTAAATAAATAGATAAATAACAAAGCTGTAGCTGGTGGCTGTGGAGCTGGGGAGGGCAAAGAAAAGGCCTTTCACATAACTTGTCCACTGAAACGCAAATAAGGACAAACTGGGAACGAGCGAAAAGCCCGCTGTTCCTCCTCCTTGGAATTCCACGTCTTTTCTCTTTCTCAGAGACACAAAGAAACGGGAGCGCACACAGACACACATAGAAATGAATAGATTGTTAAGTAAAGGACGGTGTCCTCCAGCCTGCGCTCACATGTTAGGATGACTTGTGGATTCTGTAGAAAGATATCGTTCACCCGGCCACAATGTGCTACGGTGCTGCTGGAGGTACAAGAGAAAAGGGAAAGACCCATCCATAACTATGAAAACTGCATGGATATAACTTTGCAGATGTTTTCTCTCCACTCTTAAGATTTACATTTGGCAACTGGCTACTGTTTTCAACATCTGACTCTGATGCAACCTCTGTCCAGAGTCAGATTTCTTTGATGCAGAATCTGGTTTCTAATCTACAGTAGCTTTGGCCCTTGAATTTAGCTTCATTTGGATCAGCCGCCTCCCAAGATGCCAGGCTACGTTCAGAGGCAGCATCCTCTGAGACCCAAACAGATGTGTTTTCATTCATACTAAGTTTGTCTCTTCATATATTGAAACCAGAGTTAAACAATACATAAAAAGAGACTTCAAATGAATTAGTTAATTTTGAGGGCTTGGAGCCAGAGGGGCATTACTAGGTTTTACAAGTAGGCAAACTTTACAGAACAACTGTTGATAGATCTATAGATCTACTCAAGAGCTTTTACTTGATATATAAATCTCATTACCCCCTTCTGGCTCCAAGCGCTCCTGCCTGCTTGTGTCCTTGGTGATAAAGTGTGGGTGAAGTGCAACCACTATTGATTGCTTCCCCTTGTGCGTCGCTGCTACCGTCGCGGAACTCATCCTCACTGGTACATGTTGTGGTTTATGTTGACGTGTTAGCTAGTTTTGTGCAGAAACCGTCACAGCCTTTGATCATCATGCCATCGCAGTTTTGTCTGCAGATGCCGCTGTGACAACGGCGGGTGTCTAAGAGGAAGGACAAGGAGATGATGTCATGGTCACAGCCAGAACATGGAGCGCAGCACAGAGCTGGTTCTCTTTTGTCACTTGCAGCCTGTAGCGGGAGGATTCCCACTAGTGAAGAGACGAGTGAGTAATAAATGGGAATGAATCCATTACTGAGAAACACTTTGCCTCAGGGCTGGTCGAGACGTAACCTACCACCATGTAGGGTCTACATGTATTTATACTGTACATATTGTACTGTACATTGTATACTTTATATTTTGGTCTGGAGGTTTTCCAGTTCATTACTACAACATTCATTTTTCATTATTCCTATCGCTCTTTATTGGACTTCCACAACCCCAAAAGAGGATTTATTTGCGTAGCTAGCGGTTGTATGTACATTAAGGTCTATGTCAACAGTTTCTGTCATTGTTTCTCCAGCGCGGTTTAATTTGAGTGTCCCAGTTAGCCGTGGAAACCAAAGTTTTCCCAAGGATCCATTACAGTGCATGGCCTGAGCCCGTTTGTTTTCATTTCAAAGTTTGGATGAATTCCTCCCTGAGCCCCCCAGGATGAGGTCAAGCTTCAGTCTAATCAATGGAAAACAGTTTTACAGCAGTCAGTGGCCATTTTACACACAAAGTCATCAGGAATGTGCTTATTGGTGTATTCCTCTGAGACGCACAGATACATGTGTACGTTTCACCAGAGGGGTCAGATCTCACGGCCAGTGTCTTGCTCGAGACACGACAACAGACGCAGGCATGTTGGCTGTTATGGGAAGTAAACCTGTGACCTCCCTGTTACAGGACAGTCTCACACAGGATGCAGTGACGTGATGGACAACTTCAACTTCAACAAAAAGTGATTTGATCCCAGATGGGCTACATGACTGATTTATAAATGTTTATGTAATGTCTTCCCTTCTCGCTCTGGGCCGGATCGTCCCAGTTCACATTATACTTTCTTCTAACACCGTTTTAATGAAAAAATGTAGATATTGCTGTTGTTGGACTAAAACCATGCGTGCAAAAACTACGCTCTGCCGGAACGAAGAAAGGAATGCTTATTTTCTCACTGGTGCCCATGTATATTTAAAATTATATAATGTATTGTGAAGGCCAAAGGGTCGTGAAACTCTCTCGACACGCGAAAGAACATGTCAATCTTCAGTTCAAGTAAAAACACCCAAACTGCAGTGATGTGGTTTTTCCATGATACCAGCAATATGAAACTTTCTTGCTTCGTTTTAATGAGCTGAGCGAGCGACGTTACCAAGCCAACACCAAGCTTAATGGACTTTATAAATCTCTATAAGCAAAGCAGACCTTTTTCATGATTCAGTAGCAGAAATAAAGCATCTGAACTCTGTGAGAAGGCAGAAGGATCTATTTTCACCTCTTAGAAGTGCCATCATTTGGAAGGTGGAAGTACACGCTCCCGGTGCGCTGCGTCGTGGCTTGAATGTCATCGCCGCCAACAACTCAGCATGGCTCTTCAAAACTCTCCTCCCGCTACAGACACCGCTTTGCACCGCTTGGCTTCCGCATCTTCATATTCTTTTCAAGTGTTTGTATTTGGCTCAGTTTGTCTGGGTTACACTTTGGATGCTTTGAAGCACTTGGGGAATAGATGAATATGTTTTCCTCATCCTTTGGCATCTTTAAAAAAATATATGGCAAGTATGCAGGGTGTCAATAATTTAGTAGACCGGTGGCAAAGAGCTTTAGCTGAGAGTTTTTGAACTAAACTTTTCGTAATTGCTCTCAAATCTCAAAGTTTCTTATAGTTCTTCGCTCTCAAGTTTTGCTTTCACGGTCTCCGTCAGGGAAACAAGCACGAATACGTCGAAGCCCACGGCGCAGTCGCTTCGCTCGTGCCTAACAACGCCGATTTGCGCAGGCGCCGTTGCAGTTCGTCCATGAGTGTCCTGAATTTGGCATCGTATGTCCACGGCGACGCGGGAAAAAGATCATCCTCACCGTTTCTCTCATGACAATTTGAGTGTGATATTGATGAAGTCAGATTATTGAGATATTGACTGCAACTAATCTGTGAGTTGTGACCATGTCAAAAATGCTTACACAGTAAATAACTCTCCAGCGCAGATAATACGCCCTAACTTCCCCTCTTACAGCAACACTACTGTCTGAGCAGCCTAACTCAATTACTGCAACATATTTCTTCAATTCTCCGCTCGCAATTGAGCGCTTCCCCTTTGGTCGGTCCGGGGCAGGACGCCGGGAGACGTATGATCCGTCCACTGACATGCATGTAATCTGGAACTTGTGCAAAGGGATCATGTGAGTGTTTGAATATGAGGTGGAACGAATTCAAATTGCGGCGAATGGGGATAAGGGGGAGGCGGGGTGGCGGGTGGAGATGACTTATTACTTGTGAACGCAGTTGTTTTTTTTTAAAGCCAAGACTAGGTTTCCCAAAAGGACCTGGACACTAAGTTCATCTTTGTTCCATTGTAAGTAAACGGAGCAAGAATGGACTTAGTCTCAAGATGCTTTGGGGGAAACCGTCCCAGGCTGGGCTGTCAAGCCGTGGGGGGGCTGACATAATGGACCACTGTGACCTCTGTAATAGGCGCATCACTCCAGAGTCAGTAGGACACCAATAAAAACATCAGTCACACACAGGGGGTCAGGACCGCAATGGGGAACCGCAACGGGACAGCTCACTTTTACTGGGAGCAGATAGGGGAAGAATGGTTCTAAAGAAAAGGACATTGACATTATATTAATGGAGAAATGTTCCAAAATGCAATATCCACCGTTTGAAAAAAAGTAACAATGACTCTTGATACTGGCACTTCAAATGATAGTCCAAAATTCAAATGTCATTTTTTTAATGGAAAGTAAGTAACTTAAGTCTTTGGTTGAAAAAAAACCACATATGGACTAGATGCTTTTTATTTCAGAGATACAGAATGACAAACTTCAGGTAATGGTTTTTTTCATAACTGTTTAGTTATGTGAAAAACTTAATTTGGTGATTAAGGGTGATTAAGGACAGACATATATCAATATTAGGACAAATATATCATTTTGTGTTTGACATTTTATCATGAGAGAAATCAGAATCATAATTTAATCACTCAATTGCCAAGTACTATACTGTACTAAAATATGATAAAAACTTCATTAAATCGTTCATTCGGCTGGTGGAGGCAAAGTCAAGACATGTCAAGACAAAACGTGTTATCACAATGATTATATTGACTTATGAATATTTGTACATTCTTGTGCCAGACTCCAGTTGGTACTAATGGGTTTGTTTAAACTTTATACGATGACTCGTGTTTGATGGCGCACATAAGCACAAATAGTGCTATGGTGAGTGACAGCTATGTAATAACTGAGTGTGTATGTGTGTGTGTATATGTGTGTGGGGGTGTGTTAGTGTGCACAGTTCTCATGTGTACGTGGCTGGTTTCTGTGGCGTGTCACGGTGGGGCCTGTGTGTGTTCACAGGAAACGAGGAGTACCCCAGGGCTCCGTTCTCGGCCCGCCTGAGACTCCGGGAGGGGGAACTCTCTAAGTCTGGAAAAACAACTCCCAGAGACCTGCAAACAGCCAAAAGCAATAGCGCCACAAGGAAACCTTGGCCAGCCTCCAATGCTAACAATTAAAATGAGCAATGTGTTAAAAACCATACAAGAGGTGGCAAAGGCCCATCAATTTACAATGACATGTGCTCGGCTTTCGAGGGGAGTGAGCGATGTATGTTTAAAACACACGATACGTTTCAGTCACGAAACACAATCTGGGTAACGGGAGATGCAGAAAACCCTCCAAATAGCCCAATCCAGCAGTTTAGCTGATGGAAAACATGTTTTATTGCCTTCATGTGATACGGCTTAAACATCACAAGTATCATGCTTTGTTATTTTATGAAACATATATCTTCACAAGAAAAATAAGATGAACAAAACAACAAAACGTCGACTCTAACACTCTAACAGCGCTTCTTGAGAGTCTCAGAAGGAGTTGAAACGTATTGATTATGCATAAGGATTTGGGAGGAATGCGGCTTTGACGAACGGCGGTAAACAAATGGATTCAATGAAGTGAAAAAGGCATCAAACAATGTCCATGCATGATGCATGAGGAGTAAGAGGATGGACCGTGGCAGGGTGTTTGAAGAACAAGGCAGGAACATACATCAAAATAAATCATCTCTTGGGATTATTTATATTTGAGTGCTTCAGCATGTTTTTGTTTCTTTTCCAAATCAGAGCCTCTTAGTTCTCGGTGTGGCATGAAACAAATATTTCAAATAAATAAATAGAAGGGTGCTAGTGGAGGGAACGCAACAATTTGATTGAGAAACTTGGATGAAAAAAGGATATAAACCATTGAACATGTTTCAGTATTTGTGCTGTATGCAATATAATTTCCAATTTCAGTTGGAATTTAAAAAAAAATCTACCTTTACTCCCTGGCTTTTATGTCTTTACCTAGTACTTCTGCATTACAGATCAATATTCTAGGGACACAGGAATATTTGTTACTTCTGTTGTCTGGGCGCCGTGGCTTTGGCTTGTTGCTTGTAATGTTGGTGATGTAGAAATGTTAACTTGTTCTGCTGTTGCACTTGTAAGTCGCATCGCCAAAATGCCTAAAATGTAAATGTAAATATCTATCTTCGATCTTTAAACTGAAGCGGCTATAGCAATATTGGCATCAATATTCTTGCCTGAATGCAAAAGTCATGTTCCAATAGCTAACTTCACTATAGCTCCATAGGCTGGTTTGATAATATGGCACCAGTTATACCAGTTATAGTTACTAAGAAGAGCGTCCCGCACACACACAGTCACCTCTGCACCACTTTATTGTGTCAACATTTCAGTCTGTCAACCTTTCTCAAGAAGGTCGAAACAAAACACATCGAAAACTTGTCCTGTGGAAGGTTGACAGACCGAAACGTCAGTCAGCTGATGCAAAAGTGACTTTGTGTGCCAAATCAAACCAACACTGCACAGAAACCTCTTTAAACCGTACGTGGTTTCAGCTCTGTCCTCTCATTGCATTGCATGGGAAAGATAATGTGTACAAATGTCTAAATGAGATACTTTTTACTTAAACTTAAGTAGATTTTTTGACTGATCAAATTAAGTACAATTTCAGTGAAGTATCAGTACTTCCACTTGAGCAGGATATTGTGGTAGCCTACTCTCTCCACCCCTGCAGACAGATTTTAGATCAATCCTAAACAGAATCCACTCCACAGCCAGGTACACACACACACACACACACACACTCACATACACACACACAGAGGCACATGCAACATCTGTCTGGCTCCCTAGGCAAGCAGCGGCCCAACCAGACATGCCCAATGAAATATGCATGACACGCTAGCATGTGATATGTCAAAAAACCAGCGTCTACATCGCCTCATCCTCCACCGGCTCAGCTGGTCATTCATTATACATGGCTGCACCTCCACTTCATGCATATCTACCGATACCTACTGCATCTCCCCTGTAGCACACACTGATGTCAAGAACATGGATGGGATTTATTTAAAGTACCGGTAGTAATCTGTGACATTTTCATGTAAATAAATGCCTGATTTCCTTCTTTCTGTCGCCGACTGATATAACACAACAGTGATTCAACCTATATCCAGTTCATGAACGCTTTTCCATTTCCTGTTCTAAACACCCGGTGTCTGGTAGCTCTTTCCACTGGCGCACAGGAAGTGATGCGTTTTACGATTGCAATTAATAGAAGAAGAATTGGGTAGTTAGCATGAGCAGCGATAGCCACCATGGCTGAACAGACAAAGAAAAGAGCGACACCTACAGAAACTCAAACTGCATCAACAGACAATCCAAGCTCCGCCCACACGGTTTGATTGACAGGTGATCTCTGGGAAGTGCAGTGCAGAAACACCACAGCGATGAGCGCTGAGCAACAAAGATGGAGACAAATATAAAAACAGATCTCGCAGATTACCACTTAAAAGGCAAAGGTGGATGTCAACTCCACTTTACTGAGGCAGTGGGAAAGGAGAAGCGGTTGTGATGGGATTCAATCCCAGGCCAGCAGAGGAACACGTGATTCCAGAGGTGGGGGTCAAACCCAGTGCACCACCTCTGGTCATGGGAGTTGTTTGATGTTTTTTCAATCATATCATTTTTGCCTGGAGCCTCAAGTTACCGTATGCGCTCCGTCTCACACCGGGGACTTTGTGTTTTCTGACGTGGGAGAAATGTGTTTGCTGCTCATGTTAATGTCAGCTGGTGTGGGGAATTCTCCCACTCGCCCACATGAATGTATGCATGGATGTGCCATATGCACGCACACACACACACACGCACACACACACACACACACTGAAAGATACAGACAGGTTTGCTAAATCCATCACACAACCCCAGGACGGTATTTAAACTGTAATTTTCCAGTAGGTCCAAGGCGGAGTTCCACCATTAGATAGCAATATACTAAGAGGAAAAAGGTCCTACTTCTGTCCCACTTGTATTAATCCTAAAGTTCACAACATGACGCAAAGGCTTGCAGCACTGAGTTGTAAGTCAAATGTAACACCCGTCTGAGATGGTCTGAAATATTCCTCCGTCTGTTTTGAGATGTTTCTGTCAAATATTTCACAGCGTGGTCATTCTGTCATCGGGCGGTGAAGGAATGACTCTGCATGAACCGAGGCACAACTAAAGGGGCGTTACAGTAAGGATGAACATCTGGAAACTCGACAAGTGCGTTACCTGCCTGACTCTGGGCTGATGTTTGCTTCATTTAGGCTGAAGGGTGATTCAAGAGATTCATTACAAAGAAGGAGTGACATCCACACTTACACAGCTAGGGAGGGAGAAAGAGAGGGAAAGAAGTGTGTGTGTGTGTGTGTGTGTGTGTGTGTGTGTGTGCGTGCACGTGAAACAGTACATGCACAGTGCTCAAGGAAGAAACGCTCTCCAGAATTCACAGTTGTTCAACAATAAATACCAAAGAAAATGAGAGAGATCCATTTGAGCATTACAATTGACACCAAAGCGTCCCTGACTCCCTGTCAGGGCGTGACACACGCGCACTGGGAATATCAAAGGAGGGTCTGACCATCACTCATGAGCCAATAACAGATGGGGATAAACTAGGGTCAAAGGTCGCAGGAAGCAGAGGTCCGATCGTAATCCTCTCATAAATATACACAGCCGATGATGGATGGCTGCCTTACCCTACTCGTGGCATCTGCATGGGGTCAGTGTGGGAGGGGGGCTTTCTGCGGAGGTAAAGTGTGATTAGTCGTCAAACAACAAGTCGTCAGCTGACTTTTCCTTGTTTTATTTATTCATGTTCAGGCAGCCCTATTTTACTTTTCTTGTTCTTATTTTCGATTTTTTAGAACTATTTCACCTTTTAAATGAAACTCTTTATAGAAAATGAACCTGGAACAATTTGAAATCCCATTATCCCCTTTATTTATGTTGTAAGCACATTATGTACGAGGGAGATTTTCATTTCATACTTAAAGCTGCAACTTCGCACAGTTTGACTTTTTTTTTACTTCAATACCCAGAAATCCCTGTAACATGACATCAGTAAACTGCACACAGCACGCTCATGTTCACCAACCCGGCCGGTCTGTGATGCTTTATACCAAAGATACCAAAGAGACGAGAGAGGAAAAAGATCTAACGTTGTTGAGTCCAGCTCTCTCTGGACGGAGCGCTGCTCACTGCTGTTTAGGAGACAGTTTGGATTTTACTCTTTTGTTTTTATTCGTCACTTCCTGTGAGCAGAGAAGTGTCCATACCTGACACCAGAATTTAATTTGGGCAAATAGAGCGAATCTACAGCGTCTTAATTAGTAGTGATGGGACGCTCTGCACCACTTTGTGATTTAGGCTGATAAGACGGGAGGATCTTTACTTAAAAATTTTGCCTAGTGCAGCTTTAAATAATATTATTGTGTATTTTAAACACTTTTCCATAGGTTAATTAATAGTCCATAGGTTAATTAATAGTCCATAGGTTAATTAATAGTCAACACACAGGTTAAAACTCTGTAAAGTGCTCCCCAATATAGAAAGCGCCCCTGTGGCAGCGCGCCTCCCTGGCCTGTCTGCACACTCATCCATCATGTTATCATGTGCGGACCGTGGATAAGGCGGCTTTTTGCCAAAGCTGATCCTGTCATCGCCACGGGGTCGGGGTCCAGGATAACTGCCGTGTGGTCCAGCTGTTGCCAGCACTCAGCGCACCAACAATGGTTTGCTTGTCTTCGGAGGGGAGTGGGGGAGTCGTGCTCGCAACCCTTAAGCCTGCTCCGAGACCCCGGATTACGTCAGCGGTCCACAGCTGTGCTGCAGAGAGCTGGCGTTGTGTCGTAATAGAAGTGGGACGGTGCGTGTGTGTGTGTGTGTGTGTGCGTGTGTTGAGTTGTTCAGAGTTGGTGCTGACATGTATGTGCATGAAAAAGA
>OMLI01099150.1:0-16682 GCA_900302605.1 Rondeletia loricata
TTATAGGCTCCTCTCTGTGAAGAATTGCACTGGTGGTGGTGGTGGTGTGTGTGTGTGTGTGTGTGTGTGTGTGTGTGTGTGTGTGTGTGTGTGTGTGTGTGTGTGTGTGTGTGTGTGGTTGCTGGGCCTGGAGCCAAACTTGCTGAGGAAATTTTTAGTCATTTGCCCTGCCCGACCTCAAAGTGTCATAAGTGAGCAGAGATAGGGATGTAGCCATGTTATTTTGTGGGCCAATCTTAGCCCAGGACATAATCATGACAGGGCCAGTAACCATGACGCTTCCCTCTCACTCAAGGAGTGAAAAAAAGAGAGAAGGGAATCAAGGAAAGAGAAACTTCCAAGGCCGAGCCACAAAAATGATGGATAAGCTGGAACAGTTCGACCAGTGTAGATATCTATCTTATGTACTGATTGTGTAGATATAGCGTCTATTTCAGTACTCGTAAAAGCTCAGCTCTGTCTCACTCTTTCTTTCTTTCTTTCTTTCTTTCTTTCCTTCCTTCCCCATTTTTCTCTGCCTGCCCTGTGTCAGGCCTGTTTGCTGTATTTTGATGACGCTTCAGAATTTTATTTTTTACCTGAAAACTGCAAGCTATGACCTCAAAATCTATGGATGAGTGCCCACTAATATCACATTTGTATTGCAAACCAAGGGTTACTGCAGAGTTTGCAATTTCTCACTGCCATGTGTAAGCCTTTCGTGCTCAGCTTGCCAATAGAGGCATCGTGAAAACACAGCACTATTGTCAGGTGAGAACTTAACTCAAGGTTTGTTGATTTTTTGTTGTTGACTTTATTAGAATCTAAAGTTTACATGGTCCTTTATAGGTTGTGCAAGCTGCATGACCCTAGCACCCATGAAAACATTTGAATGAAAAATAAAGGCATTTAGCAAGTTGACAATTTGGAGATATGAGGTTTGTACCCGACAGCAGCACGCAGCCAACTCCACACCATGTGTGCATCTTGGCAGATCTTAAGCAAGAATTGTGTCTCTCCCCAGACTAGAAGAACTCAATTGATTACCTCCATACAATGGGGAATAAAAAAGTAATTTAGAGAATGAAATGGCCTACTGTTAACATGTTGATCAAGTTTTGTTTTTTGGAGAAAGAGAGACAGAGTAATAATTAATGTGGGTAATTTGTTGAACTGGCCTTATTGGTTGTGGCTCTTTACAGGAAGGTTGAACTCACTTGACTGTGTTATTGGAGCAGTAATTAGTTACATTAGTTTCAGAAGTTCTGTAAATGGTGACAATTAAATCTCAAAATAGCAGCCTGTGCTGGTCACTAAATATAGTCCATATAGGAAAATTATAGAGCATGCCAGGGGTTAGATGGAAAAAATGAAATATTTTGCTGTGCTCCGTGCAGATTATTGTTTACGGCATGCAGCGTCTGCAAATAAGGAAAACGTATGTACTGTAGATATCCCTTGGGACGCAGGTTAGCTGGTTTACCAGTGTCCCTTTGGCTTTAAGCACAACAGATGAGTGCTCTTGTTATCATTACACAAACACAATTCAACCAAAGCATCCTGTCACTCTCCCGGTAACAAGATAAATGCTTGTTACCCTCTTAAAGCGCCAAGATAAAGCACCCCAGCCGGTATCCATGTTCGAACACCTCTCATTTGGGCTTGTTGAGTCTGCTGCTACAAACAGACACTGCAATCAGAGCTCCTTGCTGAAAATACACACAGGTCTGGAGTTCACAAATCTCCTCGGGGGCCATGTTTAATTCATGAGACCCTAAAATGAGTCAGAAAGCAAGACCTCGGAGACCTCGCAACCCCTTTAACGTATTCAGTGAGGTTTTTTCTGAAGCTTTGTGTGTGTCCCGCGCCTCTCCTGCCTGTCTGGCTTTTCCCCGCTCAGATGCCTGTCACGTCAGTCTGCCCTTTGCTTTGGACCAGCAATGTCAACACTGAATTCCTGCGTGGATCCGATTTGTGACATGGCCCTCGCACTTCTCCGAGCTCTCTTTTGCATTTTTACTCCTTGCACGTCAACGATCAAATAGAGTAACGTCAAAGACAGATGACAGAGAAGAGTCTGATGTTGTTAAGCTCAGGCACAAGCAGCAATTTACCCACGTTCCTTTGGTTGGTTGGTTACAGTTCCATGTGTATTTGTTGTCTTTTTGTTAAATTAAAAGTTGATTTTCAAACACCAAACTGGGGCTCTGTAAGTTAATAGCCTCTTACGGAGCTCAAAAGGTGTTGCTGGTAAGATTGCTGCTAAAATTAGGGCCTTATCTGAGTCCCCCCCCACACACACACCCCTATACTGCAGCAGTGGCTGTTATTAAATCCCACATCATTCAGGAGACATTGAAAGTGTTCCTTTTCTACCTCTCCTGTCAGTTTGGACCTCACATAATTGATACCAGTTCCAGCACACAACTCAGGAGCACAGAAATACTCTTTAAAATCACGTCACATATTGTAGACATATTGTCATTACATATCCCTTAGTCACCCCAACAGAGCTAAAAACAAGCTCAAAGAAAACATATTATGCTCGCTCTACATTAGATTAAATGACCTTTCAAGGCAAGAGAAGCTATTAGATTTTCTATGACGGTGAAACAAAAGAAATAAAAAAAATTCAGTCTCCAAATTACCACCTGATTAAGAAAGCAATCACTGGCGTTGATTTGAAGGACGATGTGGCCATGGTGTTCATACAGTGTAGTGTGTCCGTATGCCTGTGTGTGTGTGTCTGTGTGTGTGTGTGTGTGTGTGTGTGTGTGTGTGTGTCCAGCTGAAGCAACTGGCAATGATGCGCCCGCTCTTTGGGGGAATGGCGACGTCAGAAACGCAGCAGCTGAGACTGCTTCACTCTACAGGCAAATTAGCAAACAGAGTGTGCATTGGGTCATCTCCCATGTGAGGTTGACAGCTAATCCCTGACTTTACTCCTCCGGCAGTGAAAATGGGGCACCTTTGTAGTGTTTTTCTTTTTTGAATGATGAATTCTAATGATGTAAAAATTTTGACATCTTAAAGCCATTGGGATGTTTTCCTTTTATGATGATCATAGCACTGTATTCTTGATGGGTTGGACTTTCAGATGGAAAATCTGCTTAAATTCACCTAAAATTTTGACTTAACATGGTATTTTATTTGAGATTGTAAACCAACGCTTTTTGACATGAAGAAACATATGAGAGCTTTCTTCACACATACTAGGGAGGGAGTGCATGGCCAACATTAGCCATTGTCTCAGCTCAGGCGTTTTAACATTCATGCCCAGGGACTACAGATGAAAATGTGCTAGTAGGTACATGCAGAAATGTTGATTGATGTGCACTGTCCCTGTAAAAAATAAATCAAATAAAGTAAAGCTGTAAAGTGCTGTGATTTGTAATATTGTGCTGATATTTGGGTTCAAATACAAGTTGACAGTTGGCATTTATTTATTCATGCTGTTTTTATTCACTGCTTCAGTGAATTGTTACAAGGTCAGCTGCAAATGCACTGTTCATTTAATACTTGTTCAGCTGTGTTTTACTATTCCAAGCGAGCAGAGTCTCTGCACATATATTGACAACTGCAACCAATACAAATGTAAACAAATTACTCTTTTGAAGATTTGACCTTTTAAAGCTTATTGGTTCAAACTGCCCTCATTGGTTTCCGTGGGTTGCAATTATACCAGCTGACAAATATTGACATATTGATCAAATTTAGGCATTTTACATGACTAATATGTTGAAAACATTGGGTCTGGGGGGGTTGCAGCATCCATCAATACAACATTGTCAGTGTAGAGATATCCTTTGTAATCCTAACCGAAGGTTTGAAAGGTTGAAAGGTCTAGCATTAAAAGGTTGTTACATCTACAGCCAGGGCACCGTAGCTTTATTCTTTTTCTTGGTTGTAAAGATGATCATCTAGGAATTTAAGCTGATTCTGCTGCTACATTCATTGCAAGTAGATGAGTGCCAGCTAAATGCCTACAATGTACAGCATATGCAGATACTGTTTAAGTGGATATTGCTTTTAGTTTCAAGTTTCAAAGTTGGCATGTGTGTATGTAAAGGTAATATGTGACTCAATTCTAATGTACTTTGTTCTGCCCACAGGTGTTGAGCTTCAGCTGAGGATGGCAGGAGATTCTCGAGTCCTCATGGACCACGACATGGAGATAGGAGTCACACCTGGACAGGTAAACTATACGGCCACTACTGGCCATATACTGGCCGCTACATTCTTCCCACAACTGGGGAAAAAAGGGTGTGAGAGATATGAGACAAAGAGCGAAAGTGGTGGTGGGGACATGTAGAGAGATTAGGGATGAAGAGAGAGAGAGATGGAGAAGGTAGAGAGAGAGACGAGAATGAGATAGCGTATGTGTCTGAGGGAGTCGTGTGAATGAGGAAGATAAAAAGGCCCGCCGATATAGATATATAGATATATAGATAGAGATACTGTATAGATGAAATGAGCAAGACAGATTGTAGATCAAGCTTCACAGAGCGTAATCTCACTTGTGTCTCTAGGATTGAGTAGATAAATAGATGGCTCAGCCGACTTGACAGTGGAGATAGGGAGGCAAGGGAAAGACACTACGAGCAACTCCCAATAATGGATGGTGGAATTGCAGTGGTTATTTGTCCTGATTCCTCAGCTGATTGGATCTTATCCTGTCTAACCAAGCGCAGTCAGGAAAGCTAAATGAGAGACAACACCCACCGCTTATACTGCCACACAGAGAGAACTAATGAATTTGTTTATGGAGCATCAGCCCCAGGGACCATATTGACTACAAAGGCCAAAGATTGGGCTGCACTGTCTGTGACAGCTCCATCTATCACTCAATTAACCAACAACCCCAAGAGTGGAAATGAATGGGTCTATTTTGTCTGTCTTTGATTTAATGGCTGTGTAGTAGCAATTAATAGCAATTTGAAAGGAAAAAAAAAAGTACACTAACTGATCTTATCATTGGAAAGTTTAAATTTAAATAAAATGGGGGAACGTGGCTTGGGTCTAATTTGATCCTATATCCCTGAGCACACTTGGTAATAGGGGGGTTCACTGACATTTAGTGAACGCGTTGTCATTGACTCACTAATTGCTATACTTGTCAATGAGCATTGTCTTTCAATTCTTCATTGTCAAACCTCTCATTGCCACGCTCTATACAGGGATCAGATCAAATCAATACCTGAGAATTCAATACATGCAGGCCTCAACTAATGTGCTTGTACACAGGACGACAGTGAAACAGCACCTAGCTGACATCTCAATGAAACTCACACACCTCAAATCAGCTTGCGTGACGTATTCTATTATCCAGTTTCTATATGCAAGGATATTGCGCTGCCTCAGATATGTCCTTCCCCAATTGAACTGTGAGCAGTGATTGTGTGTGTCTTTGTACAAGAGCAGGATAGCACTCGGACATCACTTTCCTGGTGCAGCGAGCGTGGCTCTGGAGAGAGATGGATCACAGGTGTCTGATTAGTAGTGAGAGATTCAGAGGGCACAGGAGCTGCTCTCTTGCCTCAACACAATACTACATTTCAATTAACAACTCAGACTGGGATGGCGAGTGTCAATGTGCTGCCAACGTGTCCTTGGGCTGTTTGAAGGGTGGCTCACATCCTTGTCCAAAGGTGTGTGTCTGTGTGTGTGTGTGTGTGTGTGTGTGTGTGTGTTAGGGACAGTACAATAATAGTTTGGTGTCACGACTTGTATCCAATCCATTTAACTTTGTTCTGCTTCAGTGTTTCTCTTTTTCTGTTAATTTAGGTCCATCTACTCATTGTACCATTCTCATCCATTTAGTGTCTGTAGAGAGGGAAAGTTGTGGGAGAGAAGCATGTACTGGAGCTGAATTTAAGTAATTAGAGACAAACTAATTTAGCCCAGTCCTTCTGAGACCACCTGACACACATCCTGAGACTCCCCTATCTTAATAAGCACTGGGTTTGAAAGGGCTGGGACAGGGCGCCATAGTCAATAATAAAACAAACAGAGCACAGAGAGAGAATCTCCTCAGGGATGGAGAACTGATTAGAGCAACACTTGACAGAGGAGAGGGTAGTGAGAGCAGAGGAGGTGCTAGGGGAGGACAGCAGATAGAAGAACCCCTGATGCTGTGAAGACACAGTAGGAGGAAGAGGTGATAAAAGAATAGGGCAAATACGAGTTGAGTGTAAATGTGTCTGTTCATTTGAGCCAACAGACACCGATATTACAACCTGGTTAATGATACAAATATAGACAAGGTCAAACATAAAAACACCCTGTTTCTGAGCCCACACAGATTGTAATTCATACTGGAAAACATTTATGACTTCACAGATAAGACGGCCATGCTGGGATACTACGGAATTGTCAATAGTACTGGGCCAGTAGTTTGTTAACGTCTATATAACCAGGCATACATAATGATTCATAGTTGGTAACTGCCCAGTACAACCAAAGTTGTACTGTTGGAGCAGTTGCAGATTAGATGCCTTGCTCAAGGACACTTTGGTCTGAGTTGTAGAGAAGGCGAGAGCATTTCCTGTTCACTTTCTCCACTAAGATTTTCTCTTTTCGGGGTTCAAACCAGCAAAACCTCTGCCTCTTTACCCCATCAACCCAGTGCAGCGTACTAAACAAGTGTTACACAAACAATACAAACTCTTTTGGATAACACTGTGTAAGTACACATTTGGGAAATGTTACAGGGCTGTTGGCACACCAACTCTGACCAATACACAGGAGCTGACACGGCCATCCCTTGTGCCATAAGGGAAATGATAATACTGGTTAGAGAAACAATACAAAAAAGTATCACAACAGTGTGTAATTGTGTCCTCTAGTGGTAGATATACTCCTGCACCTGTGAAACAACACTCTGGATTCAAGATCAAAAGAACATTTATTAAAATAGAATCTATTTATAATAGAGCTCAAAATAACATAACATGATTTCATACATTTACAATTCAAAAACAAGAAAAAGACTGATTAATAATGTTCCCAGCATTTAACAATCAAGTTTTATTTTATTTTTGTTATCGTTACTTGCTCTGAATCTCACCGTCGCTGGCAAAGCTGCCCTAAAAGATGACCAATATATCATAATCTTGACAAATGTGTGCTGAGAAAATAGACAAGGTAGAATTCAAATGGTTTTCATACCGTTCAAATAATCAAATCTGAACAATCACACCAAAATTGAAACACAAGGCTCAACAATTAAATAAAATTCAGTTACCTCAACTTAATCACATTACAATATACTGTATATTTTTACACAGATGCTTAAACAGTTTCTTCTAAAGCTTCACTGGGTTTTGTGGTGTTAGAGCACATGCATACAAGATTTCTTGAACAAGCTATACTCCCATATTGCCTTGCAATGTTGCAACAGTTGCATGCCAACTTTTTAAGGTTGGTGTGCTGTGAGAAAGCACAATCATTACATCAGATTTTCACAGCATCAAAATCTGAATCAACTGTCCTGATCTTGAAAATTTAGCTGGGGTGGCAACTTTACTCAACTGGCTCAAGACATTGAGCGGGCATCCGGCCTTAGGTATGAAATGCATTCTGTTGCCAAAGGTGTCAAAAATCCTGTTCTGTGGAACTAAAATGGTTCCAGAACATTTATGGCTGTTCTAGGAAATTTTTGCAATTAAAGCTGTCCTCGGGCATAACATTGCTATGGTCCTAAGGATTGAAAACAGGCTTACAACATAGAACTGATCAAATAATCTTCTGGAAGCAATCCAGAAACACTCCTAGAATTATAAGGCACCTGGAACTACCTTCACAATACTGCAATATTCATTATTGCAAAACAGGCTATAAACAACATTCAAGCACAGAAAAACTATTCATCACTATGGTTATCACCAACGCTATCATCCTGAACTATATTCAGGCTCTAGTCCTGCAGTTAAACATTTGTGTGAATGGTTTAACTATTTATTTAATTATCCTCCCTTTAATTTATTGCACATAATCTTTCTTCTGAGAATTTTTTTTTTTTCTTCAATCTAAGTAGTAAAGGCAGTTACAAAGGCCCAGCCAAGTATGACTTTTATTTATATTTTTGATCAGGTGACAGTTAAGCTATACTTTATAATATAAATGTCTTCAAAGACCTTTAAAGCAGTTTGTAGATTAGGACAACAGCAGTGCGCTGTGGATTCAGTCCTCAGCCGCTCCCCAGAGTTGCTCCACTTTGTGTTATCTATTCCTGTCTTTTCTGACTACACATATCTCAGGCTGTGACTTCAACAGCCAATGGAAAAGAAAACCATCAATGAACACATCAGACATATTACATCCAGCTGATGGTGAAGTTCTGACTGAGGTTGAGACCAAGATCTGCAACTGTTAATACCTGTTAGTGGGGCAGGAAAACAAAGATCATTTAAACAATTAATTTCTCTTATCTAAGGTCAAACAAAAGCCCATTCTGTGAAAAGCATGCTAACTTTACACAGTACCATTTATAAAGAGATGCACAAACTCGTATATCGTATACATAAAAAAGCTCTTTACAGAATTGTTAACTTCCTGTTTGTCTCTTAACCCCTGACGCTTGCCTTACCTGGTTGGTTCTGTAGGTGAACGCTGCATCCTGGGAGTTCACCAGCACCCTGCTGGGCTCCTCCTTCACACCATAGAAGGAGGCTGACTGCACCGTGATGTATGTGGCCTCCAGGTGGTTATGGAGCACCTGAGAAGTCATCACGTTCTAGAAAACAGGTGGACGGATGGATATCAGTCACACCTCAATACATGCCTCGATGAGTATTGCGTAAACACTTGACATTAAAGGAGAAATCCACCCTAAAAGACTCTAACACTGTTAAAAAACAGCTATTGGTGATGTACCTCGCATTTCTGGGCCCATTTTGTTGTTTTGTGGTGTATTTCTTATTTCCGTGGATGACTGGCCAAACTTAGATGATGTGACGTCATATTGATATATTTCCAGTGCAGCTACAGTGGAATAGCTTAACATTTTTCAACTATCTAAAACGTCAACAGTAAACATCAGGTTTTGGTGTCAGTCCCTCAGAATCAAAGAGCAAGGGCTTCTTTCTAGACCCCATTTTGCACCGACGCTCAACAATACATACAGGGAGAAATCCAATATAGAAGAGGCAGATATACACATTTCTCCACCAACAGTAGCCTCAATAGACCAGAATGCAATGCAGCCATAAGCTATGCTGTGTTTTGAGTAAGAAACGCGACTCTCACTTTTTCTTGAAAACTCTCACCCCACCTACTCTGTTGCTATCGCTATTGCTCTCTCCACCTACACCTGTAACCCACAGCTGAATGGAACAAGTTCAGCCACGTTTTCTGGGGGCTGTTGAAAGGCATTCTGGGAAATGTAGGAAATCACTAACAAGTAGAAGTAGAAAGGCAGCTTGAGGGAAAGTGAATGCACCAAAAAGTTAATTACAACACTTCATCACAAAATAACTCCTGGAATGCACTGAACATCACATATTGATGACATATAACAGTGCGGGCGTATCCAAGGGTGGATTTTTCTTAGATAGGATCATAGTATTTAAAGTAGCAGATGGGATTTGAGCTTGTACTGGATAGGGGCATGTGGGATTGGAAAGCTGAGAGTGACACCGCTACACAAGATGTTTGTACTGGAGTGTACCTGAACTACATTGAAGACGATGTAAGCGTACTGGTTGGTCTCATAGGTGTCAATGCTCTCTCCGTCATCCCAGAACAGATCTCCACTGGCTGAGCCGTCCTCAGAAAGGGCAGAGACTAGATGGAGAGGCTGACCACTGCTTACCCACAGGGTAACGTTGGGCCTCTATACACACACACACACACACACACACACAGAAAGAGAAAAACAAACATTACAAACAACTGATTGTAAGGAGTACAAGGGTCAGAGCCAAAGCACCCTTACAACAGATGTGACAAATATGCTTGTGTCCCTAGAAAGATCATGTATGCAAGAGATGTGAAGAAATAAGAACCGGGGAAAAAAGGTTGAAAAGTTATTTTTTCTTCCAGGTTTCACCCAGTTCACCAAGAGCATCTCTGGAGATATGTTAACTGAGGATATCAAACACATGCTCTGATGTATCTGCTGGTGCGAGTACTTCTCCCAGAACGTGTTCAAACATATTTAATAAAGAAAGGTAATTTAGAATTATAGAGAAAGAACAAATGCCACAGTGTAAATTGAAGTGTCCTTTAAGTAAAATCATATTCACCTGTGTAGGTATAACAGTGCCCTCGCGCAAATGCAGGTTGATCTTATCTAGAGGTGCCGGGAGCCGCAGCTCTTCACCCTTACTGTGCACAGAGTCACCCTGGGAGAGGAGGGATAGAAGGAATGACAAGAGAACTTTAAGCATTTCTTTTTCTGTCCCGCCCTCTACATCATTTTATATCATCTGTGTAATAGTAGCTGCAGAATTGAATGCTAGATTGTGCTAGTGTGTGTGTGTGTCACGCTTACCGTGTAGTAGTCATACCACAGCCCCTCTGGGAAGTAGCCAACCACGTAGTCTACACCAGGATCCAACACTGGTGTCACCAATAAACTCTTCCCCCACATGAACTGTCTGTCAATCCCATATGTTCTTACATCCTTGGGGAACCTAAGGAGAAGATGCAGGATACATGTAGTAGGGCTAGCATCTCCAAAAAAAAGACTGTGTGCGTATGCATTACTCACTCAAACATCAAGGGTCGCGCAACGGTGTGTCCGAGCACATGTGCGTGATGGAAGAGTGTGTAGAGGAGAGGGAAGAGAGAATAGCGCAACAGCAGAGCCTGCTTCATGGCTGTGCGAGCCAGGGGGCTGAAGGCTGTTGGGTCTTGGGGCTGCGACATGCACAAGGAGAAAAAAAAGAGAGAACAGACAATTATAGGAAATATAGTCAGCAACTTTTCTAGGAGTGAAGGGCAGATACTATAAAAAGGAATACAAATAGGGTATGAGTTGGTACTATACTGCTTTCATGGTCATTTGTGCACTTTTCCCCCCACGGTGCTTTGTGGTCAGGTTGGAGTGGTGATGTTAAAATCCTACCTTCATGTCTATGGCATTGTGGTTGCGTGTGAAGGGATAGAAAGCTCCCAGTTGCGTCCAGCGGACACACAATTCCTCCTGCGGCTCCTCACTGAAGCCACAGATGTCTGCTCCCACCAATGGAATGCCCAGAAGGTTAAAGGTCAAGATACCTGACGGAGAGAAAAGAGAGGTAGGCAATATTGAAGAAATGAAAAGGAGCAATTGAAGAGAGACTACATCAAAACACTAAGAGACAATAAGAGAACAACAACAAGATATCTAGAGAATCTAGAAATTCATACACAACTCGCACAATTCAAAAATAATGCATAAACTTTGGTGTCACTGGCCTGAATTACCATCGTTGCAGAGCAGTGTGTGCTGTCATACATTTGGTGTGGTAAAATACGTTGTCGCTCGCTGTCTCTTTTTCCTCTCTCCTCTAGACTATTGACTACAGACTATTATACCCACTGGTTTGTTTTTGTTGTGAAAGCGATATTAGAAATACAAAGAAATAAAAAGACAGACTTTTTTCATTCCATCTAGGCTACTGCAGTATTTGTGGTGTAAAGTGACGGCCTATATATACACCTTAATACCATGATACTTAATCAGATACCACATAATACCAGATGAAGTACAACTGTGATTAATAAACTAAATGTATGTTTAAATATTAATTTTATGGTAATTGTAAAAGCTCTTTATATACATTCACAAGTGAATTCCACGCTTCAGAGACGCGAGCCGGAGTGGCAAAAATAGACCAGGCGCCTATATTTAGCAGAGCGGAGGGCCGCACCTGGGACGCGAGTGACGCGCCGCTCATGCGTCTGGTGGACATTGAAACATTGGATAGAACGCTACAGCTACAGCCGTGGGGCAGCCGGAACGCGACGCAGCCGCATCCGGTGGACATCCCAGGTAATTGTGTCACAATATCCTGCAAATATACTTGCTATGCATCAGATTTGTGGAACAATAAGGCAATATTTTGATCATCGCCTTCCCTGTGTCCATCACAGAGAGGAAATCACACCTGCATGGGATGCATCAGAGGATGCAGAGGATGTGACAGAGGAAGTACAATATTAGATCTGATTTTTCTTCATCAACAAACAAGTTTACAAAAAGCTGTCCTAAGACAGATGTAGTGGACCTAGTAACATACCTGCAAGACCTTGATCAGTTGAACAAGGTGTGTGTCTGTATGATCTAACCTGCTATAGAAGTATATAGGTCTTTCCACTGGCTCCTGTTGTCTCCCAGCCAGTGACCAGAGTACATCCCCTGACTGGGGAAGGTGGAGCGAGAGATTACAAAAGCTCTCTTCCCCACAATACGCTTCAGCGCACTGGAGAAAATTAGGGAAAGGGAGAGGAGAAGAGGGAAAGAAGGACAGGCAGAATGATATATTTAAAGAGGGAATGGGCACAAATTGTTCAAATAACAGAGTCTTTCAATGTACAGTATATCTCTGGCACATGTGTGTGTGTGTGTACAGTATATGAGTACTGACCATGCAGAGGCCTTAGCTTCCATGAGTCCGTAGAGGCTGTGCATATTATAGTGGAGGGAATACTTCTGCTGTGCAGATGCGCACAGAGTTTTGGCTCTCAGCAAACCACCTAGGATACCTAAAAGAGAAAAGATACAACTTTATGTATTGATAATCATGTGTGTATGCGTGTGTGATGTGTGCAAGGGTGCATATCTGTGTGTCTCCCACCTGGTGTGTAAGGAGGATTTTCAAGACTGTTTGATGGACAGCCATTTGTCGACCCATCCAGGAAATTCGATGGCTCATTCATATCCTAAAACCGAATGTGACAAAGGTCGAGAGAGCAGACATCTGATCAGAGATGACACCACGTTGAGATAATATACTCAAAGTCAGGGTCACTGGTGATGCATGTTTCCTTTTTTCACTGTCTCTCATACCCATACTTACAATCCACAATCCATCAAATGGCACCTTTTCATGGAACCTCTTGAGGTTGTCGTACCACCATTCATGGGTCACATGATCAGAAAAATCAGGATATGCTGTTAGACCAGGCCACACCTGGAGGAAGGGAAGGAGAACTCTAATTCTAATACGCCTTTATTATTTCCATCTGAAAAAAAGTAACATTACGGACCAAGATAAAACATCCCTATACAAAAACCATGCTGTAACCAGAGAACAATAAATAAAACATACAAGACAGGAACTGACACTTAAGCCAGACTTTTAACCAGGAATAAGAGAGGGAACCATATTACCCCCATTCTAGCTTCCCTGCACTGACTTCCTGCGATTTTAGAATTGATTTGAAGATCTTACTGTTAGTTTTTAAGGCTCAGTGAGGTCTAGCCCCAAGTTAGATCTCTGAGCGTTTGACTCCTGACATAGTCTGAGATCACCAGGCAGTGCCCTTCTAGCTGTCTCTAGATCCAGGCTTAAAACTGAAGGCCTAGCCTGAGGAACTCAAGCTGTGTCATCTTTTAAATCCCTGCTTAAAACTTTTAATAGAAAAGCATTTTTGTTATCATTTTATTTCACTCTGCTCTTGTGTTTTTATTGCTTATTTATTTTATGTTGCTTTTGGCTCTGCTTTTATTCGGCTTTGTTCTAATTGTTTTCACTTTTATCAGCTTTGTTTGAATTATTTTTGGCTTTTTTTCTGTCCTGTGCTTTTGTCTGATTTGATTACCTCTGTTTTCCTTCCTTGTCTCCGTAAAGCACTTTGAACATTGTTTTGAAAAGTGCTATATAAATAAAAGTTATTATATTACACTTAGAAATTAAAAATTAATCCCCTGCACCTCCTCCCCATCCACCTAAAGGAAGGAAGGGCAAGGAGTGAGAAAGACAGAGTGAATGAGAAGAGTAGGTAAAAATAAGAAGGGAGTGAGTAGTAGTCAGGTCTTAGGATCGTCTCATCTAAGAAATGTCACCAGCTGCTGTGGTACACATACATGCGTCTCACCTTCCCAATAAGTGTGTTTCCATCAGAGTCATTAATAAAAACTCCTCTTCTCAGCCCTTCATCATACGGCCAGTACGACCCCTCAGCCTGCGTGCTACTGATACCTGGGTCCTGGATGTAGAGAAACAAGGGTCACATACACAAGCAAACTCAGAAACAACACACATGTAAACAAGTACACACTCCTATGTACCAGGATCATGACATAGCGCTGGTCATGAGCGTGTAGGTCCCTGACCAGGTCAGGCAATGTGGCGAAACTTGCAGGGTCAACGGTGAAGTCCATAAAATGCTCCATGTAGTCAATATCATTCCACTGGACATCCTGCAAACAAATAAACAACATACACAAACAATGATGTCACACAAGAAGCACATTCGAAATCAACACACATGCACTTAGTTTATACATAGTGACACATACACAAACACAATTTGTTGAGTCCACTTCACCTGGGGTATCCCATTATTTCTCATGTTCTTGACAACCTCCCAGGTGGCATTGCTAGAGCCGTAACCCCAGCGACAGAGATGGTAACCTAAAGCCCAGTAGATAGGCATAGCTGGGTAGCCTGTGAGAACATGGAGTGATTAGGAGAAAAAGAAATATGAGAGAAGATGGGGTGAAGAGCAAGGAGGGGATATCATTAGAAAAAAAGACAGGCACTCTAGAGCTGAAGGAATATATTAAATTGAAAAAGTCATACATTATGATTTATCTTGAGGCAATTCTGTTGGACAGCAGCGACCAAACTTTCTGAAAAATAACCCACTAAATACACTCAAAGTAGGTTAAACATATAACTATGTAACTGTATAACAGAATCAAAATGTGCATGTACTTTTAGTAAGCACAAGGGACATTTTTGGCAGTAGACGTGGGTGCTGCCCTAGCTCCTACGGTCGTTAGTGCTGGCCAAAGTTTGGTGGTGCCGGGTAGGTTAGGCTATGTAGAATAGGTAGGCTTGCTATGTCTTGCTCAAATTTGCTATTGTGTGTCTTGTGCTTTGGTCTGCTTCCCTGTGTTCGTCTTACATCATTCTGTTCTACGACTGATTGTTGATCAGTTAGATCTAGTTAGACTCATTCTCTGTAAAGTCCTTTGAGACATGCTTGTGATAAAGGGCTGTATAAATAAATGAACTTGAACATTTTGCCATCGTTTCTTTACTCACATTATTCTCCTTGTTGCTATGGTGCGCTCATGGGCTACACTGTCACTTAATCCACATGTTCCTATGCTATGTTCCTATGTTCTAAGCATAGTTGCACACTTTGTATATACACATCAAGTGATTTTCAACTCTCTTGTATTTAGCAGGATCTTTATGAGAAATTTAGTTGGAAGGCCATGCACACAAATCAACATACTCGGGATGCTAAATGTTAGCATCTGCCCTGGAGTACAGTCACTGGCAAAGCTAGCTAACATCAAAAGGAGGCTATGGTTGCTACTGTCCAACAGAACTACCTCAGAGTAAGTGATACAACATGTGGACCTATCTCTTTAAGTGAACAAGAGTTGCACTTAAAGCCTACAATAATTGTATTATGTATTACACAGGAATATGTATGTATAAATATCCTCATGCATATACTGTACACTAAATTCTCACCTATGACTTCCAGGTACTGTCCAATCACTGAACCAGGATCAGGACCCAGGAAAATGTAAAAGTCAAGGATTCCACCAATGGTACGCCAGGTGAGGGCTGGGGCAGGCTGGAGGGCCACATCTGACAAAATAGGAAAACCATTTATAAAACATTTATTTAAATTAGTAAGCAAATCATGCTAGGACTGGGGTAATCTCTTTACTTACAAATATCTATGAAGTTACAGAGCAAGGAGATGAGGATTTGGGATATAATGAGCAAGGGAGAATAAAATGTAATGGAAATGTAGAAATAGCTAGCTGATTGATCCTTCTCCTGAACAACTGGACTCCTTCCTCAGGAGAGGGCCAACAGGTGGAAATGTTGTATGAACAAAGACCTTTAAAGCATCATTAAAGTTTGGTAGAGGTTTGGATTGTGTAGTTACCTTGCCATGATGTAACTCCAAATATTGGCGAGATATCTTCAATAGTTGCTCCGTAGCTTCAAACTTGATAATCCCCATAGACTTGCATTGCACTGCGAAACAGGTCTCAAAGTCACACTTCTAGCACACAAACGAACGTGAACAAAGCGGATACTGCCAATGTATAAAATAACAAAACCCGATTCCGCGTTTTTTTCATCTGCTTACAATGATTGGTAAAGGTACTATTTTCTTCATCCCCTATTCAGCGGCTTCAGGAGTTGGTGTGGACATTTGGACCAAACAGCAGGTCGTTTCTTACACGCGCAAACATACAAACACAGTGATTCTGTCCCGGAAGCTAACTACCGGATCATCTTCCTAATTCAAATAGTAAAATCAACACGAAGTTGACCTTTTTATTTCCAAAAAACGCTGTATCAGGTTTTGTTCTTTTATACATTGTCAGAATCCGCTTTGTTCGCGTTCGTTTGTGTGCTAGAAGTGTGACTTTGAGACCTGTTTTGCCGTGCAATGCATGTGTATGGGGGAGAGAGAGAAAAAAGAGTGGATTATCAAGTTTGAAACTACAGAGCAACTATTGAAGATATCTCGCCAATATTTGGAGTTACATAATATAATTGGACATTTGTTGA